>JAPYYW010005346.1:0-21442 GCA_030522545.1 Cremastinae sp. A BG-2022a
AATACGACATTAAATTAAATTAAATTTTTCTAAAGAAAAAAACTATTAAATTTGACAGTACCGATTCAACAACCTCGATACGACATTAAATTAAATTTTCACGTTATTCCAATCAGAAAATTTTCTAAATTCGACAATTTTCTTATTTTTACAGTTATAGCGACCCAAATGACGGGAATAACGGCCTCGGCGTTGCAACAAACACGGAAGATCGATCTCGCGAATGCCCTCGTCGAGGCTTATTCAATATTGGTTTACTGCCCGCTGAGCAACGGTTGCGTGACCGGGGTTCTCGTGCCGGGTCTCAAGCACCTCGAAACCATCGTTAACCAGATTTCGCCGCAGCAGAAGGAAACCGTACGCTCGTTACTGAGGGAAACCGAATCGCGTCAGGATACTCAAAAACCCATCGAAAGATCGACGTCGAGCAGTTCCGGGCTGTCGCTCTCGATCGCAACCTCAAACGTAGGCCAAGGAGTCGAGGACATGAGACAGAGAATGTCCAAGATTTTCATTCAAAAAACTAGCTCTCCGAGCTTACCGAGCATGTCGAGTATATTTCGAAAAAAATAGAATTTCGACGCGACAACGAAAATAACGAAAAGTTACCACGCACAAACAATCAACGACATAAAACTCGATCTCTGTTATTTAGTTATTTAGCTTCTCATTATTCTTCGTACTTCTGAGGTCTTAAAGGTTTTTCTTTTTTTTTTTTTATTCTCGTTTGGCAGTCTAAATATTTCGCCATCTCGTTCATTTTTTAATCTTAGAGCGTTGTACAATTAAGTTACTTTGTATGTACATTTAAGTAACTCTCTGGCAATCGGTTAACAATCTCCAATCAGTATTTCGATCGAAAATCATTGATACGTCTCGAAAATTGAGCGTCTGCTAATTGAGTAACTCAGTATCCATTTTTTTAATCGTTTTTTTTTTGCTTTTTTTATTGACTGAATATCGAAGTATCTGCAAAGCGAAAAAAAAGTTTTATGAGAAAGAATCTCCCTTCGATCTCCGTATCCGTGTGAAATTGCTATTTACGAAGTGTCTTAGCTTCTGTGAGCTACAAAAATTGGGTTGTGAAATCGTAATGCAGGGTGGCTAAATGCGGATCTCCATTGTCTCAAGTCTTTTTCGTCCTAGTTTGTTTCATTTTTCGAAAAAAAAACTAGTTTTTCGAGTGTAATTATCTTTCCAATAATTTTAGCCATTCGAGAACTGTACTTAAGGTAAACGCTAGAGAAAGGCAGAGATTCCCGTCCGGAAATTCGATAATAATAATGTTAATGAAAGGTATACGTTGCGTAATTCGTTGCTGAAACATTTGTCGTTTTGGCGAGTGGAATATATATTTTTGAAGCAACAGTTTGTAAAAAATCGTCGTTGACAACTAGTTATATTGAAATTTTGATATTTCGTCCAAACAAATGCGTACTTAATGCTTTTTCGGGATCGATTCGCTAAAGCAGATGTTAAATAATTGTGAAAATATATTTTTCTAGAATGTTAGATGTTATAGGAAAAAGAGAGAAAGATGAAAGCTGTACACGATTCTTCCTTTCATTCAAGATGACAGAGGGCATTTAGTTCGTCCTGTTATTTGCGTAAAACCTTCGAGAAGATGGATAATCAATATCCAGTTATATTCGCTCGATCAGAGCAGTGTGAACATATTATTGATAAAATGTAAATACCCAATCATGAATACTGTATGTAACAGACAGAGAATTTAAGAGTAATCAGGAGATAATTATAAAATACAATTCACAATATTTTTCCCTCAATGACTCCGGTAAATGCGTCTTGTAAGAATATTTTATTTTACCTATTATATACAGTTACATAAATATATAATATATGGATCATCGATAACGTATCAGTATACAGAGTGATCTAGAATCGAGTACAAATATGTATGTCGATCGTATTGTCGAGGCCTTGTTTAACTTTTTTTTTTCGGTCTCCGGTGGAGAAATACTGCAAGAAAAATTAGAGCCTCGCTCTCTGGATCGTACTCGGTAGATAAAAAGATATTTCGTACGCGTTTCGCTTTGGTTACAAACGTTGTCTCGTTATTTATCCTCTTAACAGGCGATCGATCATATTTCTCGAAAACTTTACTTTTTTTTCTCTTCTCTCTCCTTCTACGGGATATTATTAATTATTATATATCATATATCGAATATTATGCAATGTTACCGAGCGACAAATAAATTTTATAGAATATTTGTTCTAAACGAAAATTTTTGCATCTAACTCGCTCCTTTTCCTTTCTACTGTGATTACAGACATCTTATGGGAAACTTTTTAAAAACGTGTCCTTGATCGTCAACGAGTTAACCGCACATTCATCCCGCTCCGTTCGTTCGTACGTGATTTAAGTGGAAGGCGCCCTAAAAACGAATAAAACAAATTCACTCGTACACCTCATACCGAGATTATCATTCAGCCAGGCTACAATTACGAAAGTAGGAGGTCATATTCCTGAGCAATCTATACTTTATTCTAAATCTTTCTCCGAGCGTCTCGAGCTCTTTACATATTTTAAAATGTTTTAATTTTTTTTATAATTAAGAGCTCTCTTAAATCGCAGGTCTCGATAAACGCATCTAGTATTTACAAACGATGGGTTACCCTCGTCGCAAAATGACGTAAGGGCCACCGAGGAGGAAGAACGAACCGCGTGTGCTGAGAAACTGCCTCTCGTTTGAATTTTGACGATTTCGAAATTTTTTTTTTGATATTTCACCTTGTTAGGATTTCTTCTTCTGTTTTCCAGGTTGAATTTTGATTTTTCAGGTCGAAGCTTGGGCAGTACTAATACGCGTATATATTTTTTTTTTTTGCTTTTTTACTTGTTTCGTTTTATGAATATTTCAGCTATATTTGAAAGGATTTGATGCAGCTCGTCTCGTTCGTTTTCCGCTTGAAAATTTCACTCGCTGGTGAGCGATGATAAAAATTCGTAATCCTGTTTTCTATTGAGAGATCGAAAATATCGCGGAAATTCTTTACTTTTCCATTTTTAAACCGGACTGGAGCAGATCTCAGGGAGAAGTGGCTTATCCGTTTCCTGATTCTTCTTACGGGGGGTCAATGGAACTTCCGACGAGCTGAACAGGCACTCTCAAATGGTCTTTTTTCTTCTTGCGGTCGCGATTTCACCGCTGAAGAGGTGAGCAAACTCTTGCCTCGAGCTCAACACTCCTAAGACGTCCTCTGTACAGAAAACAAAATTTTAAACACGAAAGTCAACTTCTCTCCAGAAACGTAAAAACGATTTTTAAGCTAGTACAACCGAGACAGTCTATTCAAAAGTTTGGCTGTACGTGTTAACTTGATGTAAAATAATCACTAGAAATTTCTTGAGACAGAATTTATTGAAAAATTGCGCAGATCTACTTTAGCATTGGGTTGAATTGTGTGCAAAATTAAAAAAAGGCTCTAACATGTAGTTATTTAGATATTAATTTTTAAAACCTGCTAATTTTAACATGAGCTCTTATGGAAGATTCGAGAAAGCAATGATTTTCAATGTACAATATCTCGATTTCTAGTTGGTGAAGCTTTATAAAATTTGACACACGTTTTCATATGACATCAAAGAAGATCTATGCAAATTTTTAAGAAAATTTGTCTCATCAAAGACTTATGGTTGTACTGATTTAAGACTTGACAACATTCTTTAGGATGTTTTAAAGTGTATTCATTTATTTTATTTTATTTATTTAATTTTATCTAAAGTGTATAAAGGAATAAAGATTTTGAGGTAAAATTTTCTGAGCAAATGGTTTAACTCTTTAAATATTCGCAAAATTTAGTAAAGATTGTGATAATTGTTTGTGTGATGTCCGATAAAGAAATTTGGACTGAATTCGATTTAATTTTTTGACTAGGTTAAATTTAGATAAATTTAGGTCAAAGTTAAACTGAATCAACTACATTTGTAAACTACACTGGTATGCAAATTATTTAAATATAAATGTGACAGAAAATAATTTAAGAATACCTATTTTTTATATTTTTAAATATACTTATTTTCAATGTATCCAACATATATTTATTTAGCAAAGTATTTACTAGATCTTTAGTTATTTTATAATATCACTGGTTTTTTTGACAAAAAATCAAATTGTTATTGCCATCATTTAAGAACCAAACAATAAAAAAAAAATCTATGAAAATTGACGATCAAAAAATTAATGAAGCGTTAAAAACACGATAAATCTTGAATTTCTTACAAATAATGCTTTTAAATTGGTTTACTGTTCGATTCTGATCATTTCCATAGATACTTTCTATTTTATTTCTATTTTATAAGTCATCAGCCAATTTCTCGGTTCGTTGAAACAGATAAATATTTTTTTTACAAGCAAATTCTCACGATCGAGTTATTTTTTTTTGCAGATAAAAAAATAATGTTTACCAAGATTTACGGAATCTCCGCCACCGGCTGCTCGGTTTGCCTGCAGGAAAATTCTGTCTGAGTCTTCAGAGTCGAGTCGCAACGAGAGCCTTAATGCTTTCCTCAATTTATTCGCATTCAAACACCTCGTGCCATTCGAATCGCACACCTGAAAACATTTTCAATATTTAATTCGCAAAACAGTTTTAAAAAATGGTAAAATATCAACACCGCGATTATCTTTGCTCAGTTAAAACAGAAAGTTAATTTAGTGGATAATTAATTTTTTTGTAAGGAAATTTTAAGCGTTTTTAACATACATTGAAAATTATACAAAAATGTTTAAGAACATTTAGAAAAGTAACCAAAAAATAAATAAAAACGAATGTTTACAGATATTAAGATAGAGGCAAAAAATGAAGAGACTTTTTATAAATCGTTCTTCTATAAATTCTATCATGATAACTTAATGTCTATTAATAGTAAAATACAAATGTAAGAAAAACAATCAACAAAATAATCGAAAAAATAACAAAAGTGTTTATAATTGAATATAAACGATTAATATAAATAAAATACATTCTTATAAAGTATAAATAATTGTAGACAATTTTCAGTTTAAAGAAAATTAATTATGGCATTAAAAAGTTATTTTTATAGTTTTTGTTTACTGAATAAAAAATGAATAGTGGGTCAACTTTTTTGTAGCTGCATAGAATTGACGTAAATCAAATCTTAGTCATGCTTGACACGAAATTTTTTTCTAGCTACTCGCCTCGAATGCAACATCGACGAGGTCCAATTCCGTCTCTGCATTTGCAATAGCTTGCACTGTGAAGAGGTACTCCTCAAGATCGATTTTCCCACGATTTTGCTGTAATAAAGCAGCCATGTATTTACATTTGAAGAACTTCTCGAGAAGTGATTCGAGTGATAGAGACTTTCTCGAAACTCACTCTGTCGTGAATTCTAAATAGTTGATAAGTCGATGGATCCTTGACGTCCAGCCTGAGTATTCGTGCAAACTCTTGGACATCGACAGCTTCGTCGAACTTTGCAGTTTTGCTGTGTACCAACTCTTCCTCTGTTTTTGCAGTTTGGAGCCTAAAATTTTACAATAATATATAATTATTTACAATAATTACGTATCACAAATTAAAGTTGTTTTTTTTTAAATTAAATTAAATTAATTTAAAATTTAGTTTAATTAATTAATTTAATTTTTAGATTGATGAATGTTTATTTACCCGAGTTTACAACGAAGTTTGTGAGCCTCGACGATTCCTGAAGCGTGTGGCAAATGCAATGTGTGAGCTTTGCTGATTATTCGACAGTCATCGTAAGTGTAATCAGAGACTGGAATTTGAAGAGCCCTGAAATATGAATTTCGATTCAATATTCAATACATTATAAGAAATATATCGAAAAATGTTAAACTACATATATCGAAAAATATTGTGACTCTATTTCAACATTGAATCTAAAATATCATTAAATAAAAGTTTGTTGCACATACTTTTACAAATATTTATTTATTTAAATCGATAAAATAGTTTGTACAATATTTTTATTATCATTTGACGTATTATTTATTTTCGAAACTCGAGAGTCTGTACATAAAAATCTCAATAACGAATCTCTCCAAAGATCGCTTCCTTAACTTTAGCTTTTCCTCGTGAATTATTATTCTAAATATAAAGTAAACGATTTTCTATATATTTTTTAACTCACTCAGCCATCAAACGTCGTACGTTGCTGGCATACAGCTTTGGATCCATTTTTTCCGCCTCGCTGGGCCTGTAAACTGGTAGAAATTCGATTTCGCAGCTGCTGTTCAATTGGGTCAGTGTCAGCCACAACAATTTCAGTCTAGAAAAAAACAAATGTAGTTCACTCGTTTAACAAAAAGCTTGTTAACTCTTTGTAAATAACGTTCAAAGATTTGTGCTATTAAAACTTATTGCTCAGTATATTTATTTACATGAAATTTATAAACAAATTTAGTTTACTTATAGATAAAAGACTTATAATTTGAAAAGACAAAAGTTAAATTAAGATATTATTTAAATTAAATTAAAATATAAATAAAAATATTTAAATTAAAATCGTTGAAAAAATTCGTTTATTATATCATTTCGTTGTAAATCATTTGACATGTTATGTTTTTTGATTGAACAGGAAACAGAAGAATTTCTTACGCTCCGGGGCCTTCCCAAGTCCACGTGACTGTGTCCAACTTGTTTGGATAACGAATGCAAACTGGTTGGACGGGCACACCTGGGTAAAATGCTCCACACTTAAACGTAATCAGGCAGGAACGATTGGTACACGTTCCTTCCGGAAATATCATTATCTGTTGACAAATAGGAATTAAGGATGAGTGAGCAACAGTTTTAAATATGAAATCATTTAACTGAATATATTAAGAATAATTAAACTCTAAAATTGCTGAAATTTGCATTGATATTCGAGAAAACTTGAATTATACTGCATTTGCACAAAATAAGAATTTTTAAGTATGACATTTTAGTGAATTAAAAAAAAATATATTTGTAGAAATGTACATTTTGTATAGAAAGTAATTTTGAAACGTCTCACTAAATCATTTTTTATTTAATTGATTAAGCAATGAAAAAGATTTCAGTTGTTGAGAAAATGTATTACAGTCTCTAATTGACGAATTTAATTTACTTTTTAATATAGAAATATTTGATTTACTTATCAAACTGTTTTGATTATTTAAAATCAAATTGTTCTTTATTATTATTTTAAAGAATATTTTATTATAAAATATTATAATTTTATTTTATTATAGTTTTAAATACTATAATTTTACGTAATTTATACTAAAAATCAAATATCATACAGGTCAAGAATATTCATAATTTTTTTCAGTCTTGTTACTTTTGTTCGATATTTCTCCAATTGCGTTAAGATAAAAAACTTAAAATTATAAATTTTGTTTCAAGTATTGGCATGTGATGAATTAAATAATAATAACTATGAAAAAAAAGATTGTTTCAAGTAACTTGATAAAAAATTTTTAATTTTTAACGAAAATAAAGTGTCCCAGTTTGGAAAATGAAAATGTAGAAAAATGGAAAGAAAATTTGCTCGCCTGTGGCCAATCTTCTTTTGAAGTAGCACGTTCGATGATCTCCTTTACTGTGTTCTGCCTGGAATTTGGATCGTCTCGCCAAACGTAGACAGGCTGAGTGTAATTTATGAGCTCTGTGCCGAGGAATCGAAAATGATGAACATAATTAAATTAAAATTTAAAAATTAGACATTGAGAATTAAATTATTCAGCAGTAAGGACATTTTCTGGAAAACGCTGGATGTTCATCACGTGACTTTTCTTGTAATTCGTATTAATTATGTAAATTCGATCAGTTTGCAATTTTATATGGTGAATGGGAACGGCGTATTTTTTGTCGTGGGTCGTAAAGTACAAACAAAATGGTGTGCATTGATTTCTAATCAGTTTATAACTAAAATTTAAAAAAATAACAAAATTTTTCTCCTTTTCGAAAAATCTAAACGTTATGTTTGTATTATTACATAATACACGTTGAATGAACATGATTTGCTTTAGTCAATTTGATGAATAAAAAAATAGTAATGGAAAAAAAACTACCGTAAAACCGTATGATTAACGTTTTTTTTTATTGGATTATTATAATATTTTATTGATTTATCATCCAAAATAAAAATAAACGGTTTTTATTTATAAAATTGAAACGATGAGCGGAAATTGTCGTTCGGTTGATTTACTAATGAGCAATTTAAAATTTAAAAAAGAAAAAAAAGTTTCACGATTTATACAAAAATATTATTTTTTTTTAAATTTGAAGTTTTTAGATGGATGTTTCTTTATCGTCCGTCATTTGAAAGAAAAAGTGAATATTACTGTTTCTAAGTAAAAGTTCAAACGTTTGGTAAGTATGTTAATGAAAATTTTATAGGTGAAAGTAAAAAAAGGATGCCACAATCTATTAAGGATATTTTTTGAAGTTGAAATGTAAAAAATTTTATTTCTGTCGTAATGAATTTTATTATTATTACTGTCTGTCGAATTGGAATAGTAAAAACTTTAGTTTCTTCAAATATGAAGTTCAAACTGGAATTAAAATTTCGTAAATTTGCTCGTGATAAATTAATTTTTCGAAGATGAAATTAGTGTCACGATTTATTGAGGAATATATTTATTTTGTAAAGTGAAATATTCATTGTTATTTGTTTTATCGTTATATTATTGTTTATTGCTTTATCGATTTGGGATCGAAATTAAAAAAAAAATAATATCACCGTCATGCAACGTACTTCCGATAAAGGAATTTTAGTTTCTTCAAACATGAATTTCAAACTGGAATTAAAATTTCGTAAATGTGCTCGTGATAAATTAATTTTTCGAAGATGAAAATAGTGTCACGATTTATCGAGGAGTATATTTATATTGTAAAATGAAATATTTACTGTTGTTTATTTTATCGTTATATTATTGTTTATTGGTTCATCGATTTGGGATCGAAATGGAAAAAAAATAAGATCAGCGTACGAGGAGTATATTTATATTGTAAAATGAAATATTTACTGTTATTTGTTTTATCGTTATATTATTGTTTATTGCTTCATCTATTTGGGATCGAAATGGAAAAAAAAAGATCAGCGTATTTTTCGAAGATGAAAATAGTGTCACGATTTATCGAGGATTATATTTATATAGTAAAATGAAATATTTACTCGATTTGGGATCGAAATGGAAAAAAAAATAAGATCAGCGTATTTTTCGAAGATGAAAATAGTGTCACGATTTATCGAGGATTATATTTATATAGTAAAATGAAATATTTACTATTGTTTATTTTATGTTGTTATATTATTGTTTATTGCTTCATCGATTTGAGATCGAAATGGAAAAAAAATAAAATAAGATCAGCGTATTTTTCGAAGATGAAAATAGTGTCACGAATTATCGAGGATTATATTTATATAGTAAAATGAAATATTTACTGTTATTTGTTTTATCGTTATATTATTGTTTATTGCTTCATCGATTTGGGATCGAAATGGAAAAAAATAAAATAAGATGAGCGTCATGCAACGTACTTCCGATAAAGGGATTAAGTCCGGACTCTCGTCTAACGATGATCGAGGGAAATCCCGTTACGTAGACGATTCCACCGTCGATGAAAGTCGAGTGCGGTGCTACAACGAGTATCGGTGCTTCGGTTCTCGATGCCTGTTTTCCACGGACCACGATTTTCATTCCGCCCGCTTGATACGTCAGTCGTCCGAGAAAGCACAACCATGGCACTATCTTGCTGCAGATTATTTTCAACGATCATGGAAAGTCTCTTTTCAGCCAACTTTCCTACCTCGTTAACCGAAATATAACTTGTCCGCGAGAAACTCCCGCTTTCAATTGCTATTCCATCGGAAAATCATTCCCCCTATTGTTTCGTCGAGAGGTCATACGAAATTCATTGGTAAACGCGTCCCAATAGTTGGACACAGCTAAGGATTTTCCCACTTTATTTTTCATTAAAAAATATTCAAACGAAAAAATCTGCTTCTAAGTCACATTTAAACTATTGTCTGATATTTTAGCAATTCAAACATTATTTTATGCGTTAATTTTAAATAATATTTCTACTAAATAAATACTTGAACGTTTGAATATGTAGAATGTACCAATAGTTGGACAGAAAATCTATAACCTGTCTCTAGGGTTGAGTGAGTTTTTTTTCCAATAAATTAACGTTGTGAAAAATACACTTTTTCGTATAGGAAAAATAATCCATACGATTCTATTGATAATAAAAAAATAATTGAAATATTAAAAATGGAACGTTTACCTTAGTTGGTAAAATTTTAAAATTAGTAAAAAAAACTCTGCGTTGAATTTATTTTAATTGAAATTTTTTAATTAAATAAATTTTTAAATTGAAAAAATTAGTCAAATAACTTTATTTCGATCAAAAAATTTAGTACAAATAGTAAAAGAGATATTCAAAAGTAATTTTTTTTTATAAACAAGAAAGTTTAGTGTGAAAAGTAAAATTTATTTTCAAAAAGATTAGTCTAAGAAAAGCTTAATATAAAAAGTAAGCTTTTTATTTTTATAAAATAAATATTTTTATGAAAAAAAGGAGTATTATTTCGATAAGTTTTTAAACAATTTTTTGTATTATCATTTTTCGAAATTATTCTTAGCAAATGTCAATGACAAGAATTTGTGGCGTATTTAAAATAAACTAAAAATAACAATGTGACATTTTTCACAATACTTTAAATACACTTACATCATTGTGAAAATACATTTAGCTAATTTAAAAACTTTAGCCAATTTCTTTCATCGTTTAATTTGTAAAAATTTTTTATCATCTATTTTGCACTATTCGATACAATCAGAATCAGTAAATTGTATTTTACTCGAAATATATTCACGATTTTTATTACAAAAATTTCCAATAAAACTATTCGTACTGAAACTTCTACCACAACAATAAAATCTTATATTTAAATTTTTTAACCAAATATGACCTCTCGATATAGTTTATGAAGTAGCTTCGTCCAAAATAACTTTGATTCGAATTTTTTCACAAAATAATAATTGGAATAAAGAATAGAATGAGTAAATGGGCAAACTTTTAATCTTCTTACATAATTTTAGCAATGAAAAACGTACATGAACATTTTTGCGTTTTCAAAAAAATTTTAATAAATTAATTACGAAAATATAATTAGTTTTCAAACATTTTGTGACTCTGATTGAAAACATTGTTAGAGAGAATGTAAATTTTTCCAGATGTAAAAAAAAGGATGCACTTTATGGTTAATATTATTCATCGAGAATTTTTTTCAAATTATTCACCTTCAAATATTAAGAATTTTAAATTATTCTGTTTTTTTAATGTGCTTTTTATTTAACAGTTTGCCCTCCTTGAATTCATTTGACTGATAGAAAAAAAGCATGAAATTTTTATTTCCATTTTCATTTTATTTTATTATTTTACCTATAATTCCTCAAATTTATATTAAAAAATAACTAATTTTCCAAAACTTGACTCTCAGTTGCTCGTGTTTCGATTCTCAATTTACCATTATCATTACCTCATATTTTTCTCCATATATCAGCAAAAATTTTAAGATTGCTGATATCGTGACTATTTAAAATTTTTGTATAAAAAATTTTTGCAGCATTTTAAAAGTATTCTAAAAGTTCCCACAAAAAAAGATCGTCAAACTATATAAAATGTTTAAAATTAAATTGTTAGTTAAATAAACGTATACTTCATAATTATAATTTCGGCCAACGAGGAGACAGGACATGTCGACAGTAGGGAAGGTTAAAAAAAATTCGATGATAATGCTGGCGAGGGTGCAACACGAGGTACGACCAACATAACAGAAAATCCGTAACCATAATTTTTTAGCGTTTTAGACATGACGTTTTGCGTGAGTGATTTTTCAGCTGACGTGAAAGTGTATTAGTCTTGTTAGTAATACGAATAATAATAATAATAATAATAATAATAATAATAATAATAATAATAATAATAATAATAATACCAAATCCCATCCACCATATAATTAGAAATGTGCTTTAGCGCGTAGGCAACGCAATAAATAATCGTTGCATTTCTTCGAGAACGTTGCGCAACTCCTACTTCCGGTCCCACTTCTCGAATCGATCTCCTCTTTCGTTTCGCAGAGGTTGAACTTTCACAAATGTCAAGCTTAAGGTAGTTTGATAATTAAAATAGTTCTATAGTTTTATACGTTTATTTAGAATATTCTGTTGAAAATTTGCACAATCCTTTTTTTATATGAACTGCATATGTGTGTCAAATTTTAAGAGGTTTTACCACGTAGATATCGAGATATTTATTGTTAAGGTAGGAGTCGCGTGACAGTCTATTCGAAAGTTTGGCTGTACGTGTTAACTTGATGTAAAATCATTGCTTGAATTTTTTTGAGACAGAATTATCTCAAAATTTCTACTGATCTTCTTTAACGTCATATTAACATGTGTGTTAAATTTAAAGAGGCTTCACCATGTGGTTATCGAGATATTTATTTTTTTAAATTGCAACTTTTAACATGGACTCTTATGAGAGATTGAAAAATATGACGACTTTCAACAATTAATATCTCGATTACTGGATGATGAAGCTTCATAAAATTTGGCATACATTTTGACATTACCTCAAAGAAGATTTGTACAAATTTTTAAGAAATTCTGTCTCAAACACGATTTTACAACTCCTACCTTAAAAATTCCAATTTTCAGTGCTCTCCCATAAGAGCCCATATATGTTAAATATTACGAGTTTTAAGGTAGTTCTATAGTTTTATCGATTATTTAGGATTTTGTTGAAAATTTGTACCGTCATTCTTTGATATGTTACGTATATGTGTACCAAATTTTAAGATGTTTTACAGCGTAGAAATTGAGATATTTAGTGTTAAAAATCCCCATTTTTAATGCTTTCCCATGATTTTACTATATATCTATAGAAATACCTTAATGCTAATATCTTGAATTCTAGATGGTGAAGCTTCTTAAAATTTAACAACCACGGAGAGAACTTTATATGTAAAAATTTCTGTTTTTTGTATTGTGGTAACAATTTGGAGAGATTTGAAAATTTTTCATCCAAAATATAGTATTTGTAATCATAAAATAATCAAAGTTACTTATTATTCGTATCAAAAAATTATTCTATTAACGTTATATAATTATCTTTAATATATACCAAATTCATAACTGACGATTTATTTATGAAGCATTGAGAAAATTAAAAAATTAAATTTTTCATTTAATAACTACACGTGAAGATTCGATAAAATTTTCATCATACGTTGATCAAGATTTTCCTTAATAATCAAACTACCTTAATCAAGCATTTATCCCATAAAATAAATTGTTCATCGTTAAGATTTAAATTCACCTAAAATGATCGCGAAGTACTTAAAAAAAAAAATGTTTTTCCCCATCTCTCCACAATTTGATGAAGAAAAACAAAATTTTAAACAAGATAGCCGGGAAGATGCAAGCGTTCTGATTTTTGGGAGTTGTGGAATATGCAGATTTCATTTAAAATATCAAGCATATATGTAAATTTAAATATTTTAGTGGAATGAAGGAAGGGAGAGAGAGGGGCGGAGGGGGTGTTAGGAGGAGTTAAGGGGAAAGTGGAAGAAGCGGGGAAAAACGAGAACGTACTTCCGAAGAATGGAATTCGGCCGACCTCGGCCTTGGCAACGATGCTAGGACCGCCGAGGTAGACAACCGGAAGTGCGTCGAAGAAGCTCGAATGCGGTGCCAACGCGAGTACCGGCGCATCCTTAGTCGTAGCCTGTTCACCCTTGATCTTCATATTGTGAAATCCACCGCAGATAAACATCGCCCTCATCGCCCAGCACACCAATACCCTTAGATCCCTGTTTTTTTTTCGTTTTTTTTCCTTCACTTTCCATGTCTTATGTACCACATTAAATTATAACGTTTTAACAATAATTTTTTGGCAGTACGTTAACTTTACTCTTCACTTCTCTACTCAAGACCATATTTTAAGTTAAATTTGGCGTTTTAAAACTGCAGAAGAGTTTTTTTGAGTAAATTTATTGGAAATACGAAAAAATAATGTCACGAGTAGAGAAGTTAAGAGTACAGTTAACGTACTGCCATTTTTTTACTGCACAAGCAAGCTCCGATGAAGATGAAAATTCACACTCAGAGAAAAATACTTGCAACGAAGAAATGAAGACTTGTAAATTTAATTATAATTAAATTCTATATACACTGAGAAAAAAGGGTTTTTGGAATAATCAAATGTACTTTGATGAGTGTAATTTTGTTCGTTTAACCAATATTTTTTTGAAGTAAAAAAAATTGATTTGACTCAACGAAATAAATGGTTGGAAAACTGAAATAACTGTTCCATATGCATTTGGATGAACAAAATAAAAGTTTGACGTTGAGTCAAACGATAGATGGTAATTTTTTTTTCAGTGTATGTAATTATTAATTATATATAATAAGCACACGTTCAAATAAACCATTGCATTGCACAATTGGCAATGTACTTAAAACATTATGTATTTTATAATTACTATGTAGAACAATTACTACTTATATGTGTACTTAATATATCTACTTAAAAAATTATTTATTCTATAATTACTACAATTACTACAGTAAAAGCTTAATAATGTATGCTAAAATATGTTCAATTTTGCAGGAATTATGTATTTCTTTGTAGAATTTTAATTTTTACATACTTGTTTTCTTGATGTTAAAACGTGTTTCTTAAGAATAAGGTATACAAGTTATTATAAACATTCTTGGACACCATACGCAAATATATATTAAATTTTTAAGTTGAGAAGAAGTTGAGATATTCATTGTTAAAAATCACTATTTTCTGTACTCTTCTATAAGAAGACATGTTGAATTTTACTGTTATTAACACTAAAAATATCGACTTTTAAATGGTGAAACTCCTTGAAGTTTTGCATAAATCTTTCCATTGCATCAAACAAGCTTACTTTAGATTTAAAAAAAAAACCTAAAAAATTTTTATTCAAAATTTTCGTATACACTTAGCAAGTACACATGACGTTGAATGACTTTAAAATTTGAATATGTCATTGTTCTTGGATAAATTTGAAACAACTTTTGTTAATAAACTTAAGCTCAAAACGTTATAAGTATCTATAAAAAATTAAGTTTTTCTTCTAAAAACTAAAAAAAAAGGTTTTTAAATGGTTGCAAATAATATAATTTCTCTGAGTGTAAATACCCTCATATACAAACATATATACATTCCAATACAAACTGTACCACCCATGCATGCAGGTAACCAAAGTATTTGCAGTACAATCAAACCTAAAATCTAAGTTTACATTTAAAATTCTGAAAAATATAGTATTTATAAAATTAAATATGATTTTAAAAAGGAATTTGGAAAAAAAACGTGAATTTTTATTTATTTGATTTTGTTTAATTATTTTATAATCCTAAAAATAAAAACTATATTTGTGTTAAAAATTTAAACTGTTTTGAAACTATCCTTTATAATTTAACAAAATAGTTTAAATCTCACAATACCAAGAGTTTTTTTTGTAGTAAAACTTTAAATAGTTATCTAATTGAATATCATCAATAATTATTTAAATAATCAAATAATGAACAATTCGGAAGATCTTTAAACTCAAGTACCGACATAGATTTCGTGTGTCAAAAGTTTTTAATAATAATGAACAAAAACCTACCATTTTTGCATGAATTTTTCAAGCAAATTTATGATTTTTTCATAGGAGCCATTTTCAAGGAATCGATAAGACTGACGAGATACACGATAATTGAATTATTTAGAGATTTGAAAAAAAAAGAAATAAATGGAAACGACTCTTGGCTCGTAAATGTTCAAGGTCCTAAAAGTTCACGAGCAAGAAAACTGTAAGGTTGTACACTTCGTGAATTATTACTCGAGGATGATTCACAAAGTTGGTACCTAAAAATGGCTCATTTCGTTATTCTGTATTTTTTCCCCTTTTCCCAAGAGATTGCGAGAGAAATGCCACTATACGGTTATGATCAATGTCTTCGAAAGTTAAATAATATAAAACCGGACTTTTACGAGAAAAGCCTTTGAGTGGTAGATAAATAATGAGAATTTGATTACAGCCTGCAGAAAAAGTTCTAGAGAGTTTACCAAACAAGTGATTTTTTTCGATTTTTAATAGTTCTTCATCAAATTAAGGATGTATTCAAACAATGTATCTTCAAATATGAGAATTCGATTAATTTTTGGAATAATGTTCTTCATCGAGTATTGAAGTTTTATTCATATTCGAAGAATATATTCCATGTGTATTATAAAAAAAAGATGAAAATAAAATGAAACAATCTAAATAAGATAAAATGATAGAATAAGAAAAATAAAACTAAAAATTAAGAAAATAGATTTTTCTTTGTATAAAAAGCTTGAATTCATCCCTTACGACTGTCACACGTACCAAAGATGACTAAACTTCTTGTCTGATCACTCGGCGTTTAAAAAATACTATTTCTTAAAAAAAAATTTTTATTGACACGATATGTATAATTATATAGAAAACTGCTATATCATAACATTATTTTTGTTGATTTCTTAAAACTATACTTCAAAAATATTTTATCAATTTTTACCCCTAAATTTTTTTTCCGCATTTAATGTGAAAGTATTTTATACATGAACACAATTAATTGAGGGAAGCTTACTTATTTTATGCCTGAATATTTGCGAAGTAAAAATG
Organism: Cremastinae sp. A BG-2022a; assembly: GCA_030522545.1. Lineage (NCBI taxonomy): Eukaryota > Metazoa > Arthropoda > Insecta > Hymenoptera > Ichneumonidae > Cremastinae sp. A BG-2022a. The sequence continues at coordinate 16,718 of JAPYYW010005346.1, forward strand.
TTGAGCTTAAAAATTGAGAAAAGTGTTTAATCAATATGTATTGATATTAGGGTGGTCCAAAAACTTGTAAACGTGAATTTTTACACAATATTCGAACTTTAATCTTGAATAACTTTTGAAGGAGTCCATTTATCAAAAAAATTACAAGAGACCTTTTTTGTAGAGCGTCAAATCTTCTACAAAACAATGCAAGGGCATATATGCAAATTACTTCGTTATTGAGCTAAAAAATTCCGAATTGAAAAAAAAAACAAATTTCCCATGTTATTTAAATGAGAAACAAAAAATTGACAATCGCCACCTCGGAACAATTTTTTTGAGGACTGAAATTTCGTGTTGCATCTTTTCCTATTTTTATTATTAGGAAGATATTAAACGTGTGTCAGCGAAAAAAATGAAATTAGTCATTTTTTTACCACCTTAATATGCATATATTTTATATAATAATTGTTCAATTTTCCATTATGGATTTTATTGCATACTTAAACGTGATAATAAATTCAAGGAGAATAGCGAGGCGCATCATCCGAGGTCTGAAAAGGAGTTTTGATGAAAATCGAAAGTGAGCACGATCGATATTCGTCGGACGTAGTCCTTGACGTATGAGCTGAACGACGAGTGCACGAAATTCTCGCCTGTACTTATACGTGACTATACGAGTCGCAATTCCTTCTTAATATGCACGTGCAGTGACCATTGTGCACATTACACGACAAGAGCCTTGTATAGCATCAGCAAATGCGAAAGTGAAAAGTAATCGTCTAAAATAGAGCTCTAAGTATAGTGCCTTAAATTATGAAGCTTTTAAAAAGTATGCAGTATTCGAAAATTTGTGTTTTACATATACTTTTTTACCTTTTTTTTAATAACAGTGTCATTATATAAGAGTGTGTCTTTCAAGTTGAATACTTTTTAAAAACTTTTCAAGCACGTATGTATTATGTACTCTATATGTATATTAGGGTGGTCTTTAACAGGAGTGTTTTCGAATTTCTTTGCTCCCAGAGGCTCAAATTCTTCCAAATTGATAAAATTTCCCTATAAATTTCAGCTTTTAACCTTAATTCTAAGATAGTTTGCATTCCAACCAAAGTTTCTTATGGAAATAACATGGGAAAAATTTCTTTCGTTCTTTAGATTTTTATACTTTAAGACATATTGCTCAAACACCCTTAATTTTAGTACAATTACAGAATGGTAAAATAACGTCTTGGAGTATTGTTATGTATTGAGAATTATTGTGGTAATCGGTATATTGTATTTCATGAAATTTTAAAACTTTATTATAACAAATTTTTTCAAAATTTTTGAAATTCACATTGACTCAAATACCTTGAATATTACAACGAGCAAAATATTCCCTTTTAAATTAAATACGACAATGATCAGTGTAATTAACAACGTGTAATAAAGATTTAAATTATTACATAAATTTATGTAATTAAAAGACTTTTTTTCTCAATACACAAAATGGCCAATTCAATTTTTAAATAGAAAATATTTAATTTTCAATCTCGACAGTAAATTTCTTATACATATCAACGCATACTTTATTTTCCTAATATTACAATTTTCGTTTCAATTCAATGCACGTAGTACTGTATATTTATCTATTCCTTACGTACAACTTTTACAGTTCTTAACGTGAACTCCATATTTTTGTCTTACCCTGTTTTTACCTAATACCATTTTTTTTCCTTCTATCATTTTCCGTATTCCATTTTTTCCTTTTTTTTCACCTTTTTTTCTGATGTCGTTTTTCTTGTGATTTCCATATTCCATTTCCTTTGTTTTTCCCTATTTTCAATGCACGCAGTATCTTCACTTATTTTCATAATTTTTTTATCAAATCACGCTTTTTACGTAAAATAATTTTCTTATCTAAAAATTCTATTAAGACATTGTACTAAAAAACAGAAAAATAATACTTTTTACAATAATGTATCAATTAACAGAGGATAAAAATAATGTTACGAGTTTCAGAAATTCAGTGAAACAAAAAAAAGCGATAATTCAAGCAAAAATGCAAAAAAGCAAAGCAGCCAGCAAGCGATCATCGAGCTCGGAGAATGTTGCGATTCGTTACTTTCTCTTCTGATCGTTCTCTCTCGCTCGTTCGATATTTCGCCTCGAGCCCGATAGTTGAGCGGGATCGACGAGAAAACGGGACGACTCGTCGATCTTAAAGTTGGGAAGAGACTCGCAAACGAACCTTGGCAATCGACCAGAAATTTTTCGACGACGTCGAAACGATCGTACAGTGATTCTTCTCTATCGATTATTTGTATTTTCTCCTCTCGACTATTTTATACGATTTTTTTTCTCCTCTTTAAACTCTTCGGGAATCCCATGAAAAAGACTTAGCTGTTGGTCGCGACGTCACTTTCTCTTTTTCTGGTCGAAGCCTCTGGGCCAAGCTCGATCTCTCTCGACATTGGAGAAAAGTGGTAAGTGACCGTACGAGGTCAGACGAGTGTGTCGCGTAAGTTTTCATTTTCCCTATAGCAGCGAATTAAGCTAGTTCTATAGTTTTAACGTTTATTTAGAATTTTTTTTGAAAATTTGTACAGTCATTCTTTTATATATTAAACATATGCATATACCAAATTTTAAGAGGTTTCACCAACGTAGTAATTGAGATATTTAGTGTTTAAAATAATTCCTATTTTCAGTGCTATCCCATAAGAGTCCGGGTTAAATATTGCCATTTTCAATCCTAAATATCTTGAAATCTAGATGGTGAACCTTCTTCAAATTTAGCATAGCTCTTTATTGTACTTCAAAGAGGCTTCCTCAAGTTTTTTTACAAAAATCCTAAAATTATGATTTTTTAAATTTTTGTACATACGTAACAAAGTCACCTTGGATGACCTTGAATTTAGAGTATGTTGTTCTTGAAACCATTTGCAACAACTTTTCTTCATAAACTTGAGCTTAAAAACCACATGGTGTGGAGATAAATTGAGATAAAAACTTTTGATTTGACTGTACCTATAGAACTACCTTAATACACGAATGAAACCACGAATAAATAAAAGGGAACGAAAATATTTGATTATCGTCCATTTTGTTTACCGGGATTTCCAAATGAGAAATCTTTAAGGTAGTACATCCATGAAATGTTTTTTTTTGGAATTTGTTAATATTTTTCATAAATTATCTTTGATGCCATGTGAATATGTGTATTAAATTTCAAGAAGTTTATCTGCACGTAATTCGAGATATTTATTATCGAAAATCACAATTTTTTCTACTCCCATAAGAACATGTGTTAAATATTGCGATCTTCAACTCTAAATATCTTGACTTCTACGAAGTACAACTTATTGAAATTAGGTACAGCTTTTTATAGTACTTCGAAGAAGTTTCAATTATTTTTTTTTTTTATTCTTAAACATTTTTTTTCCTAATTTTCATACATACATATGAGGTACGGATCACCTTGAATTTTAAGTATATTGTTCTTGAATCAATTAGTAACAACTTTTTCTAATAAACTTAAACTGTAAAACCACATAGTACGGAGAGAAATAAAAATAAAAATGTCTGATTTTACTGTAATGGATGTACTATCTTAAAGTAGTTCGATAGCTAAGTGTCGTATAAAAAAGGGACCACTCCTATTCAGAAAGAATAGTGTCCATAAAGAGGTAAAAGATTACGAATTTTTGAAAATATTATCAGTATAATCATAGAAGAAACGAAATTATGCTATTTTTATTGAATTTTTCTCACTTATTGTACTGGACTTCGAGTGTCAATTTTTTTTTCCAAAATGAAAAAAATGGATAATTTTCACTACAATAATTTTTTTCTCAAAAACTGAACAGTACACAATGCTGAATTTTTTAAAATATAACTACGGTAGGTGGTACTCCAACATTTCTAATAATTTCATAGTTTTCTTAAATGTCGTTTTTTAGTCATTTTTATGGATAATTTTTTTGTGACGTTTAACACATTTTTAGAAATCCTAGAAGTGACTTTTTGATATTATTTAGAATTTTACAGTTTTTTTACGGTTTTTAAGAAAAATAATTTTAAAAAATTTTCAATCTAAAGTACTTCTTATACAAATGATTTTTAAAAACCAATATGATTTGACGTCTATAGTTGTAAAGGAAAAACTATTATAATAAAAAGCATTTGTATACACGTTTTTACACGAAACGATCGCGTAATGTGGCAGATATTTTTGTAATTTTATTTGATTCAGGATTATTGACAGCATGTCCAAAAATTCATAAGCTTTTACCCCTTTATGAATTATTGTATATTGAGATCAGTATATATAATTTTTGTTTAAAGTAGTGACGAAGACCTTAAAAATTTTTTTTAAACCAAGGAGACAAGGGTTTAACGAGCGAGTGAGAACATCACGAAATAGTAAGAAGATTAAGGTAGTTCTACCGTGGTTCTAGGGTAAAAATGGTTTTCTATAGAATTTCTTAAAACTTTGTAAATATGTTCTCTAACATGGTGCTCAAGTGTGTGTCAAATTTAAAAAGGTTTCTCTACCTAGAAGACGAGATATTTATTGTGGAAAATCATATCGTTTTGTAACTTTCCATAAGAGACTGTGTTAAAAAATGTGATTTTCAACATGAAATATCCTGATATCTAGACAGAGAAACCTTTCAAAATTTGGCACCAACCTTTATACAGCATCAAAGAAGGTTTATCTAGTTTTTTAAAAAAATTTATAGAAAAAAATTTCAACTGATG
>JAPYYW010005348.1:0-15499 GCA_030522545.1 Cremastinae sp. A BG-2022a
CAAATTCAATCGAGTGTCAATTCCAGTATAATTTTCAATCATACGAAAAGTGAATAGTTTAGTGTTTCAAATTTATAATATCGTTTTAAAATATTTTTTTAAAAATGTCAGTGCGGATGTGTTTTGTATTAAAAAAAGAGATGAAACCTTTAATAAATTAATCAGAATAGAGCGCATATGCGAAGTCGTATGAAGTATGTGCCTAGAAAAACAGCAAAATATCAATTGAAACACATCAAAAAAAGGGATCGCATAGTCGCTCGTATTAAAAAAAAGAGATGGAACCTTTAATCAATTAATCGGAATAGAGTGTATTAAGCGAAGTTGTATGAAGTGTGAACCTAGAAGAACAGCAAAATATCAATTCCAGGGATGGGCCGAGCTCGATACTTTTCTGAATGAGAAATTAACATTTTTCAATAGTTAATCTTTATTGCCTCATTGATGAAATTAGCAACACCCATTGAAAATTTTTCATTTCTCAGATAAGTATCGAGCTCTGCCCATCCCTGATAAATTCATATATGTCGAAAAGCGGCCACGTTATCGCTCGTAATCTAAAAATGAATATCACTTTTTAACTATGTATCTGTATTATTACATTAATATTTTGTATTTCAAAACTAGTATATTTGGTAAAAAATATTTATTTCATCTTAAAAGTTATTTATTTACGCCTCATTTAAAAATAAGCCAAATAGTATCTCATTTGGCTAGTAAAAGTATTACTATAATACCTTCTTAATAAACTTGTGCTAAAAAATATACATGGTAAGAAAAAAAAAGTGGAAAAACACTTTTTGATTTAATGTTTTTGAAGAACTTTCACTATCTAAAAGTCAATATTCAATACGTGCCTTTATGAAAGAGTGTTTATAAAATTGTAAATTTTGACAATATAAGTACAATAAATAAATTACTTTTACGACTTCTACGTAGTGAAATCTCTTAAAATTTAATACAAGTATTCACAATATGTCAAAGAAAGTTGATGAAAAATTTTAATAAAACCCTAATAAAATTATTTTTTGATAAAACTATACCTTATTAATAATTAAAATCCTTTTGATAATATTGATAAATATTACAGATAATATTTATCAATATTATCAAATATGTTTTTAATAAAATACAGTACATTTTTAATAACAGACAACAAGTGTTTAATAAAAAATAAAATTCATGTCTGTAATTTGTTATACTAAAAATTTATACTGAAAATAAAAATAAATTTTATTTCTGCATTAGTAACCAATTTTTATTTATACAATAAAATTATTCAACAAATTATTTATTGTTCGTCGTAAAATTATTTCGTAAACCAATAATGTTTTATCTTTCTTGAAAAATTCCTTGAAAAATGTTGAACCTCTGTCCTTTGGCTGAGAACTCGTTTCTGTATAGAGGCAAAAATAGAACGAGCACAATTCACAATACAATGTTCGTCACGACCATTTGACATTTTTTTGGTACGTTTTTACGATTGAGTAACCCGCTTTTCAGATAAAAACAAAAAGAATCGAGAATCGAAGAAAAAAAGTATGAAAACACATTGCGATAAAGAAAAATCGGGTCAAGGATTCCAATTAAATAATTCAAAAGATCGAGAAGATGTGTGCGTGTGTCCACGTCCGTGAAAAAGAGAGAGTTTCCTTCTCGTGCCAGCTAATACGAAAGTACAATAATTTTTCAATTATATTAAAGTTATCAAGATGTATCTCTGGATTGTTGTCAGAGGAGGAGAAAATCGTTGAGAAAATCGTCGTCTTCGTCCAGACCATTTGTTCGTATTCGTGCGCTCTTTTTTTTTACAGCGCGTGGAAAAATTCTCGTCAGACTCTAGTGGGGATCCAGGTCAGTTAAACACTTGGAAAATATATAGTTTTGAATAATTTATTCGCGAATCCGATGTTTATTCGACGAATTCGCGACGTTTGTGGAAAAGCTCGCAACGTGTTTTACAAACCCTTCGTCACTTGGGTATAAGGAAATAAGGTAAACGTTCCAATAGTTTAATAGCTAAGGGTTTTCTCACTTTATCTTTATTTTAAAAATATTCAAACGATAAAATCTACTTCTAATTCTCATACAAACTCTTGTCGGATATTTTAGCAATCCATAACTCATTTTATATATGTTAATTTTAAACAATATTTCTAGTAATTAAATACTTAAACGTTTAAATATGTAAAATATCCCAATAGCTGAACAGAAAATCGACCCTGTCTCTAGAATTCAGCAAGTCTGTTCCAATAAATTAATGCTATGAAAAATAATCCTGTTTGTATATATATGAAAAATTATCCAGAAGATTTTATTGAGAAATAAATAATTCTAATGTTAAAATAATGCTAATAAATTAATGCTATGAAAAATAATCCTGTTTGTATATGAAAAATTATCCAGAAGATTTTATTGAGAAATAAATCATTCAAATGTTAAAAAGTAATATAGCAAAAATTGTCCAACTATTGGAACATTTACCTTATCATCGCGTTTTATTTAAGGATGTCTTCCAAGTAAAATTAGATACTTTTTACACATTTTTTTAACATGCTTTTTACTGCAATTAGAGAATACTAAAATAAAGGGTCAAGTTTTTAGGAATTAAGAATTATCGTAGTGATCCAAAAAGTATATTTAGTAACTTTAAAATTTTTATTAAAGTTGTTGTTTTGATTAAGTTTAGGAAACCTGTAAATGCTTGGTGTATTATTATATAGAGCTCTGGGTGACGTTGTATCGTCATTTATTGTTAATAATTAATATAAAAGGCCCGAAACCTCAAGTTTTTCTTTTTCTTGCAGTTTTCAAAATGTTTAATGAATATAATAATTAATTTTTATAAAGTCACTCATGTGCAAAACAATTGCTTTTTTTAAATAAAGGTACGCAATTGTGTTCTTCATCAACTAATGTTAAAAATTGAATTTCCAATTACAAATATTTTCATTAAATGGTAGGCAAAGGAAGGTTTTTTTTAATGCGGTTTTTGTAGCTGGGAATTTTTCCAATTGTTTGATCCCAAAATGGTACATTTTTCTTTTAATCGATATTTTTGATAGACATCCTTAAAATTGTTCTATCAAAAAAATAATTATTAATTTTTAATTATTTATACAAACAATACGAATTGTCAAATTCAAATTCATATATTTTCCCTAAATTCTAACAAAAAACAATGACATCAATGTCAAATTTATATCATATACGTTTGATAAAATGATGTTGATAACAAATTTCAAATTTGAAAGGTTACACTAATTTTTTTTAAATTTTTAATTGTTTAATCAATACAAATTGTCAAAATTGTTCTTAAAGTGTATATAAACTGTTCATCGATATTACAGTTAATCGGAAAACATTGAAAATCTTTTGTCACTGGTACAATAAAAATAATAAGCCACAAAAAATTTCAGAAGCCGTTTTCCGGAGAAGCCACTAAAGTACAAAATTACCGTGATAAGTGATAGCTAACGGGCATAAATTCAATAAAGTTTCCTTTTAGCGTTAAAAATAAATATTACTTACGAGTTAATATATAGTGCTTTCAGCTTTTTAGAACTATAATTATGTCTGATTTGAACGATAGAACTGTACATTCTAAAGCAATTAACACTGTGAAAACAAACATTAAGGTAGTTTTATAGCTACAGTCAAATAAAAATTTTTATTTCAGTTTTTCTCCTTACCATGTGGTTTTCGAGCTTAAGGTAGTTTTTGTGAAAAATAAATTTCGACAAATTTCCTTGAAAATTTGCACAAATCTTCTTGGATGTGATCTTAATATTTGATTAAAATTTTAAATGGTTTTACCACGTAGACGTCAAGATATTTATTGTTACAAATCATGATTTTTCGTCCTCTTCCATAAGAGCACGTATTTGATGTTACGATGTTCAACCTTCAATATTTTAACTTCTAAATGGTGAAACTTATTGAAATTTTGCACACGTTTTTATATAATATCAAAGAAACTTTGTTTAGTTTTTCAAAAAAATCTGATATTAAATTATAAAATTGTTTCAAAATTTTTTAAATCATGTACCAAGTATATATCCGACCTTGGATTACCTTAAAATTAAAGTATGTTGTTCTTTAGTCAATTTGTAACAACTTCTCTTAACTTATTCTCGCAAATTACTTTAAACGTCAGAAAAATCTAAATGAATATTTTTTATTTGACGTACCAATAAGAGAACTACTTTAAGGTGCAAGAGATAGCTCAAAATATATTACTCTACACATTAATTAAAAAACGTTATTATCGCAAAAAAGTTTTATTGACAGCCCTTTATCATTGATCTAGTTAAATTACATTTGTCCTAGTCTTAAATACGTAAAAATAAACGTAAATGGTGAAAAAGTTGAAAAAAACTTTTATTTGATTGAGTGTTTTTTTTTCTTATAGCAATTTGAGGCCACGAAGTAGACTTTTTATAAGCCAAATCCGCGTTGCGTTACTGTTTCCATCTCGCTCGAACTTTCTATTGAACCTCCGGTTTTCACGGTAACTTTTTATTACACTTTTATATAACTTCAGTTTTATTTTACTCAGTGAGGTAAACTTATCTCACTATCGCTGCTGAATCTGTCCAGAAACACGTCCAACTCGATTTACGACTTTTTTTCTCCCAATACGTTTTGACACTGGTCGTTGAATTGTCGGTTAATAAAATTCACGAGGATTTTCACATTTATGGGAAGTTGAATCAAGATAAGAGAAAATAAATTGATATTCAAAATGTATACAATATCACATGGTACATATATAGTATTAAAAAAATTATAATGTAAATATATAAATATGAAATTATTTTAATGTATAGTTTACCTGACGTTCAATGAACTACAAAAAGCAACATGTACTTTATGAAATAACTTAAAAAATTGTATCTTGAAAATAAATGTAAATTATTTATTCCATTGTCTTCGAACGATGAAATTCATAAATATAGATGTATTGTTATACAAAAAAATTTATCTTGATAATAATTGAATATTCAATGAGTGTCTCGAAAAAAAAGATTGTCGAATAAAAACGATGTTAATGACAGACAAACAATATTTTTGAAAGCATATAAGAATTGAATGAATTTTTGGTATGTCGTTTCTATAAATATACGATAAAATTTCATGTTTATTTTGAAATTGTTTTACTGTATAATTCAAAAGTTATCAACCTCAAAATTGTTAAAATTTAGCATTGCTTATTATGAAAAATTTGCAAGTCTCCCTTGAAAATGGATTTGTGAATTTTTTTCCATATATTTTCGTCGAAGCGTACATTTTTTTACAGATAATAACTGTAAAACATTTTACTACTATTTTTCTCATTTAAAAGTATAAACAACGAAAAATGTTAAAAGGTGTTAAAGGGTATACTAAACTGTAAAAATTGTAGTTTTTGACAATAATCTTTCTAATATATAAAATTCTCATGTCACGGTGTTAATGTTTATACTCCTCCGAAATGGCTTGACAGATTTTGATGAAATTTTTTATGTATATTCTGTAGGTCGGAAAATAGGTTTATAACTATTTTTTTATATAACTAAGTGACAAGGGTGGTTCACACCAAAAAAATGTTTGTTTATTTTTTAGACAAAATTTTTGTTTTGTTAGTTTTTTATGGTGTGGCATTAAAAAATATATTCAGCGCTACGTTTTAACCGTTCTACGATAAACACCTATAGCTTAATATCATTTTATAATTTTTAATCCGGGTCTATAGCTGATCAATTACAATGGGAGAAAAAAATAAAAAAGTTGTCTGTACTTTTGAACAGATCCTCCTATCTTTATGTATTTTGGTGGGCTGAATCAGAATCTGTGATCCATTTTGTCCGTACATAGTCAAAAATTTGAGTAAATTGAAAGAAACTGTAAAAAAATATAAATTTTTATTTTTTTATGGTTTTCAGAAATTTGCTCGAAATTATGACGGTGTACGGACAAAATGGATCCCAGATTGATATTCCGAAAAAAAAACATAAATATATGGTTGTTTAGTGAAAAGTACATACAAATTTTTTAATTTTGTAACCAAGTATTATAACTTGATCAACTATTCCCTGAAATGCGTTTACCGGTGTCACTTCTAACACAGTAAAAAGCACGGATTTGGGATGAGACCTTTCTCCTGTCTCTTTCACACAATAAGCTGTCTCTCTCGCTTCATAGACAGTTTTTATGAAAATTTCGGAAATTTTTATTGTTTGTGCATCGATCGTAGTAGTGACGTTTTCAATTATCATTTTTGTATTCGTTTAAGAAATACAATATACATTTATTTCTCCAAATAAATATTAGTTTTCTTTTCGTTTGAAATTCTAATTTTTGTGAAAATATGCGTATATTTTAATTTCTTTTCTTTTTTTTGTTTTCTTTTTATATCCCCTTATTAACAGACTTCAGAATGGATAAGGATTAATCCTTATTTATAAAGTAGAACTGTCACGTTTAGAATGAAATAAACATTCCGAGATTCTGATTGGCTCTCAAAAATTTATTTTTGTTTCGATGGTTATTCCAACCAAATTCATAGATGTAAACTGACAGTTTGCACAAAAAGAACTGACAGATTCTCAAAACGTCAATCTGTAACCAAAGTTAGCACGCGCGAAGCGCGTATCGAGTAATAAGAAAAAATGTGTCATCGGTACGATTTGTTAAAAAAAAAGAAATAAATCTATAATATCTATAATATAAGAATATAAGAAAAATATGAAAAAATATATAGTCTTGTGTTGAAAAGTGAAGAGTACAACTGACGTCTATCGTACTCACTCGTGGAAAACTCTTACCGTATAAGGAAATCCTCAATGTGAGAGTTTTGGCGGTGGGGGAAATTCGTGATTCGTAGTAGTGATATCGCGAGAAACATAGGCAAGCCGGTTCCTCCTAATCTTATCAAACCCGCTGCACAGGCCGCGAGAACTTGCCACTTTATTATTCGCGTACCAGTAGTCACGCACTTCCCTCTCGTACGTCACCACAACTCTGCTTACGTCCGGTTTCCTCTCACGTCATTCGACATTAAAACAAAATTAATGAAGCAGAAAATTGTGAAGTAAAACTTGTGCGCGATATTGAAATAATTTTTCTTCTCTGATTACCAAAATTTTTTTCGAATATCCATTCATGACTCATCGTAGTGAAATTTATTGCCTGTGTTACTTTATCGCGAATACTGATAAATTTGCATCGATATTTTTGAAATTGTATCATAGTGAATTTTTTATTTAATTTTTTATTGGTAAAAATTTTCATATAATGATATCGTCCGAAGACTGGGAAGATTTTGAGCTGTGGCTAGGTAAACATAAAAGTGTTTTTTTTTAAATAAAATATACTATATGTGTAAAATGTCAAAGTAACATTTAATATAAGGTCTAGTGCATTTCACTAAATTCGTATATTTTTCCACGTATAAAATAAAATAATAATCATTTGGTAAATTCTTTAAGGTGGTTGTCTCTTTAACACGTGTTTAATTCTTAGCAATTGTATAAAAATTTTCATGAACGTTCTTGGACACCTTACGCATATATGTGCATTAAATTTTAAGAGATTGCACCGTCTAGAAGTTAAGATATTGATTGTTACAAATTACTTTGAGTCTTAGTTTAACTGTCAATTGACAACTTGAGCATATTTTAACATTAATTTAATCACTTTTTATTTTTTAAACAATTAATTGAAAAACTTTAGCAAATCGTTTTTAAATTTCTGTTTATACAAAATGAATACTACTATATATGAATATATTTTTAAAAATCTACAACAATCTCATATTAAAAAATTTGTACTTACATTACAAATTCTTCATGAGCAGCAATGTTAAATCTCGGCAATTTTAGAGTTTTATAACTCTTAAACCATTCAGTAAAAAATTTCAAGTCTGGCACGAAATTTTTTCATATGCTTAAGAAGGTAATAACGAACGTATGAAAATAAATTATTGCAATTATAATTTTTTTGTGATATAACATTTTTATTCATTTTCTTTGTAGCTAAATTTTAATCATCATTACTGATAAAATAACCGAAAACTATTTTGTCAAAATATGTTTGACATAAGCCAGAGTCTTATTAAGAGAAACCGTTAGCATGGGATTTTTGATCGAAAAAAATATATATTTAGAGTGAACTTTCAAACAATCTAAAATAACTCATGTGTTCATTTTTGGTTATTCAAGAAATTTGGTGTATGTTGAGATTAATACATATATTACTTGTCTTGTGTCCAAATTTTGATATAACTCGCTTGCTAGAAATTGAGATATTAATTCTTAAAAATTAGAAATTTTCGCTATATCTCATAAGCCTTATGTTGAAAGTCGTGATTTTCGACGATAAATATTTCGATTTCTAGATTGTGAAACATCTTCAAATTTGGTATATCTCCTAATATTACACTAAAGAACGTTAATACAAATTTTGAACCATTTATCTTGGAAAAAATTTCAATCAATAATTTTGTCTTTACATTACATGCTTAACCTAAAAGTCTAAATGCGTCCATCATCGAATTATTTAATTACAGAAATGTATATGAAATTTATATATGAGTGAATCCAAGTCAAATTATAACAAAAAAAAATTGCTTTTTAACCAATTGTATTATATCAATCTATTATATTTGAAATTAGTATATTTTATAGAAAAGATTTATTTAGTCTTGAAAGTTATTTATATATGTTTCATTTTTAAATCAGTATCTCATTTGATAAGTATATTTCGCTAATACCTCCTTAAGAGCAAAATATTAAAAAAAAATTTAATTCTCATATTTCTAAAAATATCGCTCATATATCCTTAATCTCGAAAAAAACGGCGAACGAATAAAAACTGATTAAAAACTCAGATTACCTATACATATATAGCGATACAACTACTACCTTAAAAGCTTTTAATTATCGGTAAATACAAAATTGATTCTTCACTCTACCATGAAAATATTGAAAAAGTGATTAAAATGTCGGTTAAAAAAATTTAGCAATCCCAAAAAAAATGGTTTGGTGTTTCTCGCCGAGTAACAAAACGTTTTATCGAATCTCGTAGACCGTTATTGCCGAAGAGCTCTTATCTGTACGTTCAGGTGACGAGCAACAAAAAAAATCTTTAAAGCCACTTTCGCGTTATCTGTAGTTTTCTCCCGCGAGAGCCAATCGATAGACCATACTTGATCGACAATCGATGTTCCATCATTCGCGGGATGTTGCCTCTTTCCTGTACGCTCGACGTAAAATTCATTTCCCTCCTATCGCTCTTCGGACACGTTTCAAATGATGTTTTCGTGGCAATTTTTTCATCTACTATTTTTTCCCCATTTCCTCAGCAATTTTATCTCTAGATCGCCGCGTTTGCATCGAAAGCGAACGTCGAGTTTTGTTCGATAATAATAATTTTTTTCATCATTCTCGATTCGAGATTCGAACGAGAAAAAACCTCCCTTTTTTCCGGAAGGCGAAATGTTTTTATGTTGTTGAAGTTTGCATCGTTTGTTTTTTTTTCTTTTAAGGATGTATTATTCCAGGTCAAAAGTTTTCTTCCTATGTAAACTGAAGGTAAAATAATCGGTTGAGATTTTTTTCTATATTTTTTTTTAAACTAGATGAACCTTCTGCAATGTTGTATAAAGATTCAGAAGTCAGGATATTCCATGTTGAAAATCTTTATTTTCAACAGAGCCTCGTATGGAAAATTACAAAAAGTTACGATTTTCAATAATATATATTTCGATTTCTAGATGATGAAACCTTTTAAAAATTGACACACACTTGAACACCATGTTAAAGAACATATGTGCAAATTTTTAAGTAATTCTATAGAAAAGTATTTTTACTATAGAACCACTGTAGAACTACCTTAATAAAAGAAAAAAATTCTCAAGAGAGATGAATTGCAAAGGCGAGTACTTCAGCACTTAAGTGCTGTAAAGATCGTTCTCCCTTGTACTCTGCGAACGATTCTAAAACCTTGCACACTTCAATCCTACTCCGAGAGCCTGATTGATGGAAAAAAATACTTTGGATGAAAATCTTTTAAAAAAAGATGACTCAAACGACATATGGGTTGAATTATTTTCACAATTTAATCAATGACAATCAATGACAAAAAAATAAGCGAAAAACTTTTTGAAGAAAAAGTTTTTTTGAACAAAATTTTATGAACTCAGGAATAGGTAGAATTTGATACTTTTTCTGAGAAATGATAATTTTCAAGTCATGATTTCTGCTTTAAATATATCATCCATAATTTTTTTAGAAGGTTCTTTAACGATATAATCCAGCAAATACAGAAAGATCATTTTCGTAATAATTATTATATACCAGTTACAAAAATTTGACAAGTTTTGTAACTGTTATGTATCATTTACGAAAATCATCCTTACTGTGTTTTCTGGGATATTAAAAAAAAAATTTCCTAAAAAATCGTCTATTTGTTACATAGATAATTTTTCACTGTTATTTAATACATTTTTATATAGGAAACTATCATTGAAATATCTCAAAAATTAAAATGTATAATATAGATCGACTTTTCTTACAACCAATGTGTTTTATTATTCTGCAAATCATAATTTTGAAAAAAATTTTTTAAGGTAGTAAGGTACATTCAAAATGAAAAAAAAACATGTTATTTAAATAAAAAGGCTTAAAAATATGATTTTTCTCAAGTTTGACATGTTATTTAGAAGGGATAAATAATAACCAGAACATTATTAAGATATTTTGATAATATACTAATAGAATATTTTTTATATCAGTACATTTTGAGAATCCAAAGAAATTCGTACTCAATACTTTTTTTCCCACATTGTTAAATGTTATCGCATTACCAATTCGACGGAGATCAATGAAAGTCGAAAACCCTTTCAAGGTGAGAATCGACAAAAGAAGACTTACCTGGGAAAAAAAACAACAGAAAATTCAAACGTCGAAGAATCCACACCCTGTTTTTATAGACCGAACCTTTCTTTATTCTCCTCTCATTTTAACCTTCTCTGTTGCTTCCTTTTATTATCATCATCATTATTATTATTGTTATTGGCATTACAGAGAGCTCTGGACTCCGCCTTGATCCAATTATATATTTCCACTCACAAGATTATCGTGCATCCTTCCAGTCAATCTTCTATCGATGTGTTTCAGTCTCCATTTACCGATAATCGAATATCCGTCCAAGATATTTCATTTAACTGGTCGCACGTTGTGCGCTGCGTGTTCTATGAATCCATCAGAATCGATGTCCGCAATCGCGAATATGATTGAGTTTCCTAGGCTATTGTAATCTGCTCTCGTCCATTCACGATACGTCACGTTTGATACTGACGCCATCGTCACGTTCCCGCGCAAATTCCTTCAATGCCCAACATCATGTTTCATGAGATTACATACGAAGAACAGTCGTAATTAAGGGTGTTGAGTCCGTAGAGCAAAAAATCAAAAGTTAGACAACGTTTTTCTTCTATACGAGAAGGGGTTTGAGAGTAAACATTTATTAAGAAAAGTTGCTGCGAATCAACTGAAGAAAAACATATTTAAAATTCGAGGTCGTACAATGACAGGTATACTCTCTATGTGAAAAATGATTTTTTGAAATATTATAGATGAAGCTTCTTTATTGCCATACAAAGCGATCGGTGCAAAATTTCATTTAGTAGTTCTATCAGTACAGTCAAATCGAAAAATTTTATTGTAGTTTATCTCCGTACCATGTGATTTTTCAGAAAAAGTCTATTAAGAAAAGTTGTAAATTGTTTCAAGAATAGCAAACTCAAAGTTCATGTCATCCAAGGTGACCTGTACTTGCTACGTATGTACGAAAATTAGGAAAATCAAAATCTTAAGATTTTTTTAACAAACTATATAACGTTAACTTCAAATGTACTTCAAATAGCTGTGCAAAATTTCAACAAGTTTCACTACCCAGAAGTCAAAATATTCAGAATTGAAGATCGCAATATTGAACACGTGCTCTTATGGAAGACTGCAGAAAATAGTGATTTTCAACAATAAATATCTCGAGTTCTACGTTGTGAAACCTCTTAAAATTTAATATACAATTGCACATTATATCAAAGTAGGTTTTTGCAAATTTTCAACATAATCCTAAGAAAACGATTTTATGATATAACTACCTTAAGGTAGTTATATCAGTACAGTCAAATCAAAAAATGTTATTTTAGATTAATTTATCTCCGTATCATGTGGTATTTCAAAAAAAGTTTATTGAGAAAAGTTATTACTAATAGATTCAAGAATAGCATACTCAAAATTCAAGATCATCCAAGGTGACCTGTACTTACTACGTATGTAGGAAAATTAGGAAAATCAAAATCTTAGGATTTTTTTTAAAAACTAACTTTCACTTCTTAAATGTACTTCAAAGAGCTGTGCAAAATTTCAACAAGTTTCACTACCCATAAATCAAAATATTCAGAATTGAAGATCGCAATATTTAACACGTGCTCTTATGGGAAAATACACAAAATAATTATTTTTGACAATAATTATCTCGAGTTTTACGTAGTGAAACCTTTTAAAATTACAATTGCACATAAATACAAATGCAAATTATATCAAAAAAGGTTTTTGTAAATTTTCAAAAAATATTGAAAAAATGATTGTATGATAGAACTATCTTAAATTATAAAGTTCGTTACTGAGATATTAATTATACAAATTTGCAACTTCTAACATGTGTTTTTATGGGAAGGTAAAAAATAAAGCCATTTGTTTAATATCTTAATGAGGATCTTCCTAACTGACGTGAAATGTTTACACAACCATTTGAATAAGTAAATTAATATGATATAAAATGTTCAAAAATTTTCCATCATTTTCGACTTTGGAAACATTGTCCTTAAGGTAGTACAACCGAGACAGGATATTCAAAAGTTTGCCCTTACGTGTTAACTAAATGTAAAATCATCAGTTGAAATTTCTTGAGACAGAATTTTTTGAAAAATTGCAAAGATCTTCTTTAACATTGAGTTAAGTTTATGCAAAATTTAAAAAGGCTCTACCATGTAGTTATTTAGATACGAATTTTTAAAAATTGCTAGTTTTAACATAGGCTCTTATGAAATATTTGAAAAAGCAACTATTTTTAGTGTATAATATCTTGATCTCGATTTCTAGATGGTGAAGCTTTATAAAATTTACCACACACGTTTTCATATGATATTAAAGAAAATCTGTGCTAAGTTTTTAAAAATTCTGCCTCACCACAGTTTTACGGTTGTACTACCTTAACGAGCGTGAGCCACACGCACGTGAACTCGAATTCCGAAGTACATTCATGCAACCGAGAAGCATTTTCCACGTAATTGAATCTTTTTAAATTCAACTCGTTCATCCCTGCCCTAAATGCTTGTTCGACATAAAATCTCCAGTCTTTACGATCCAATGCGAATTATTTCAAAGACGTCGTTGAGATTGGGAATTGAAATTAGAAGAGAGTGCATGATCTGTCGTAAAAAAAAGCTTTTTAAGAATCTTTACAACTAAAAGTTTCCTGCACAGTTTCATTGCAGGTTGTTAATTTTTTTCTTAATGAACTTTCCGAAGACTGCATCTTTTAACATCGATTTTTATGTCGAAGATAATGCACTTGTTTTTAATGAGGTTGTGCAGATATGAGTATCATTAGATACAAATCTATAAAAAAAAAATGTTCTAGAGTTAATAAAATTTCACAGAAAGGAAAAAACATTTGTATACGTTATCAGTCATTTGAATGAGTAATTTAATTTCAAAATATGTAATTTTAGCTCGGGTGCTTATGGCAAAATGTTCAATATATTTCTTGATTAAAATTTTTTTAATAATTGAATATTAGACAGCTGAGAAAAGTTTTGATAATATTTTTAATTAATTACCAAAGATTCATATGAAGTTGTAAAAAACATAGGTTATTTAGATAATTATCGAAATATTTTGAATTAATGTTGAACCTCCTATGCTTATAATCTAAAAAAACTGACAACACGAGCTGACAACAAGGAAGTCAATTGATCAATTTTGAAAGAAATATTTACCTTTTGATGCTTTATTTACAACAAATATTTCACGTACTTTCTTTAATTATAGAAAATATTTGAGAACAAAATGTATAGAGTATTAAGGAGGATGTAATAGAATTTACAAGTCTGGAGAATTGCCTGAAAATACAACGATTCAATAGAAAATAAAATCAGCTTTCCAATAATCACAAAATTTATGTAGGTTATCGAACTTTCTGTGAAAAAAAATACATTTGAAAATGACAAGTTTATACTGTGATTGTGCTTAGCGTATGGGGTATGGGTATTCATTTGAGCAATTAACATATGCAGACACAAGAGAATTATATGAATTTTTGATATGATGTTCCTAGGGAGGTATTATTAATGACATAAACAAAAAAAAGTGGAGTCATCGAACAAATAAGAAAAATTTATCGAGTTAATCGAAAATTCACTGTGTCAAACCTCTTTCGAATTCGATCACAGCAGTGTCTAATTTTTAAAAGTATAAATTAATACAAAACATTATTTTTCTAAAACGCATTAATGTGAATCTAACATGAAAAAGTAAATAAAATAAAGTTTTCTTCAAATTGAAGTTTTTTTTATAATTTTAATGTTCAAAATGTTGTATTGAGTACTCTGAAGTTACAACCTCGTTAAGTGAATGGTAATTAGAAACTTTTCGTTATGAATTTACTAGTGAACATCAGCACAACTACCTTAATCTTATTCACACCATTTTTCAATGATTTTTTAAAATATTCTATAATTTTTTTAGGCAAAACAATTTTTTTTCGCACTTTTCCCAAAATTGACACAAAACATGTTACAAATTTTTAGAAGATAAGCAACTTCGTCAATACATCGTGTCACAATTTTTATTGATATCGATCTAAAATTATGATGATATTATTTTTTATTATTTATTTATTTATTTATTATACTGAGTAATTTTTATTTGATTGGTTTTATTATTATGTTATAGAACAAAAAAAAAGACGTTTCCATCCACTTCGAGGTCTGAGACGAATATTCAGGCGAAAAAGTCGAGGCGCAGCGGACGCTCGTCTCGGCTCGCGAAATGGCGAACGGGACGGCGATCTGATAAATCGCGACCGCGAGGAAGTGACGCTCAGCCATCCCGCAGGACGACCCGAGGAAGCTCGAAGTCGAAGCGCCAGCGAACTTCTCACGGACTCATGCGACCACGAGAGGTATGACAAACATTTTTCATTGATCTTTTAAGGAGGTTGGCTACAAATGGCGAAAATAAATGACGTTTTACATGCTAAAAGTATAGGGAAAGGAAATTTGTTAAGAACGTGATAAAAATTAGAGAGAATGTTCTTTGTCACTAAAGAAATTTATATAAATTCAGATAAAAATATCGTCTACATTATTTTCGAGTAATCGAGTGGTAAAGTTACGTCCTTATACACGGAATGTATATCTATATTGTCTAAAAATGGCTATTTCATG
>JAPYYW010005350.1:0-20748 GCA_030522545.1 Cremastinae sp. A BG-2022a
TCATCAATTTTTCTACTCTCCCATAAGAGCACGTGTTAAATAGTGCAATCTTCAAATCTTGATATCTTGACTTCTAAGAAGTAGAACTTCTTGAAATTTGTTACAGCTTTTTATAATACTTCAAAAAAACTTCAATTAGTTTTTTTTAAAAATCCTAAATAAATTTTTTTTCTAATTTTTATATCTACGTATGAAGTACGGATTACCTTGAATGACCTTGAATTTAAAATATGTTGTCCTTGATTCGATTAGTAACAACTTTTTCTATTGAATTTAAGCTGTAAAATCACATGATATTGATAAAAACTGTTAAAAATGTTTAATATAACTGTGATAGATGTACTACCTTAATTCGAACCATTCGACGCTTCATCTCGGCGCGATTATTGATATAAAAATGGCGGCTCGACAATGCCGAGATCCGTATCAACGAAGGTGTTCCAATTTTAGGTACATTTCGCATCCATGGAACGCGAGCATGATACAAAGTTGGTCCACACTGAGAAAAAAGTTTGGTTGAATCAACTAAACGGGCGGTCACGAAAAGGGCCAAAGAAATATTTACTTAATTTAACATGATATTTATTTAATTTACCTAAATTTTTGATTCTGTGCCTTTTGTTTTAGACACGAAAATAAATGTTTGGTTGAATCAAAAAAAAAATCATGTTAAATAACCTAAATATTTATTTCGCCCTCCGTGACCGCCCCGTTTAGTCGATTCAACCAAACTTTTTTCTCAGTGGCAGCGTTGATCATACGAGCTTGTCGTAACCCCCGATAAATTAATATTTCAATTATGTTCTGGCTAATGTCAAACCACTCTCTCACCCTTCGGATATCTCTCGGTTTCTCGAAAGCTCGTATTATCGTGGATTACCAATTCCCCGATTGCGAGCTTCGCTATTTATATTGGATGCCGAGGCTTGTTTATACATGCGCTCCACGCTCCCATCCAGCCGGCGTATTAATTTTGTTCTCCGACTTGGAAAATCCATATCCCGAGACGCTAATGGGACTTCGGAAAATAAGATTATAGCCAATTTGAATTATTAACGCGTCTACGTCTGTCTGTCGAGCTTAATTCACTTTTCCGAGAGTTACAGCGAGAATTTTCGTACCTCGCGGTGTATGCAGTCATTTTCGAATTATTTCACCGTGCAATTGTACTAAAACTCACATTCGAAAATGTCTATCGCTCGTTGTACTCTCGAATTCGTTACATTCCGGAATATTCCTTTGTTTTTCGCTATATAGAACTCATTTATTTATATAGTTTCATTGCTAGAATGATTTTTTTTGTAGACGAATATCTGATCAACTTATTTTCATAAATTCATCAAATTTGATCATATGGTTTTTAAAAGGGGTTGTGCTGATGTTTAATAATCAATTGACTATCGAGAAGCTTTGAGGAACATTTTCTGATTATTGCTTATTCAATATTCCAAGTCATTTAATCTTAAATATTTTCGTAGATAATGTGTTGTTAATATTAGACATTGAAGACGAATATTTCCCTGAAAATCGATCCATTGATTTTGTAAGAGTTTTGTTAAATTAAACATGTACATTACCTCGATAACCTACTTTTTTTACTACTCTACATGAAGCGTTACTAATTAACAAGTTTATCACAATAATTAAGGAGGTCGTGCTGTAGTGAGAGTTATTAGATAAAAATCTTTAAAAAAATAAAATAAACCTTCAACGAAATATTTATCATTCAATACCTTATTTACAGCAAATTTTGCACCTAATTTCTTTAATTATTCAAACTATTTAAAAATCAAATGTTTAAAATATTACGTGAACGGTGATTAAAAACTTTGTTCAAGTTATTCAATTGATTAACGAGTAGCAGCACGACCTTCTTAAATATCATTTATTATTTTTACAAAAGCAGAATTTATAACTTTTGTGAAATTTTACAAAAATTTTTTCCAATTCTCAGAGAATAATTCCTCAATTTTTCACTATTACAACACGCGACGAATAAATTTGAGAAAAAAATACTATTTGCATAATATCGTTTAAAAAAATTCTGGGTTGCGCGAAGGTGAATCGCATTTAATGACAACTTTTCAATTGATAACCATAAACTACAATTTTTCTAATTTTTAACAATAACAAAAAAATAATTATTTTCACTCAGAACAATATATTTTTCATTGAAAGCTGAGTGTATCATCTTTCTAAATTATGTTCCCAAGTTAACGAGATTTTTTGTCCTCTCGCGATAATCGATAACTCGTATACGATACGACGTAATTTTCGGCGAACGATAGTCGTGTCAGTGGACTCGTTCGTTAGCCGATAATCGAGTAACTCTTTTGAATTTTCATTGACCTTCGAATGATTATGAAGCTCGCCGTAAAATCGTCTCCTATTCCACGATCGAACCAGGGGCTATCGCGAAACGCGATATTTCCATCTTTTTCTGTATGCGATCGAAGATAAATAAAACGCTTCGCCCAATATCGGTACACGGTTTTTCAGCGCGCCGGAGAATTCAATATTCTGTGCGATACGTGAAATTTTTTCGCGGATAAGGCCGGTCGCGTCTCGTCGTAAAACAAAAAGTTAAATAGTCGTCCCGAAATGAGTAAAAAGAGAAGAAGAAGGCTGCTTGGAGGTGGAGGAGGGTAACAGTTAGAAAAAGAGAGATAAATGTAGAGAGAGAGGACGGAATGAAAAAGTGCGAGCAGTTTTTTAATATGTGCGGGACATGATATCGGCGGGCCAGCCGGTGTGTCTCTCCCTTCGTCTCTTTACAAAACTCTCTCTTTATTCGTTGTTTTTTTACCCTTTATCCAGCTACCGGCTCGGTGCCCCCCCCTCCCTTTCTAAACTTACACGAAAAATTGTTTTCTCGATTCTCCATTGCCAGAGCTGAAACGACTTTGAAGGATATTATATAATATTGAAACACTTGCAGCGGGTATTAAAAGCCTTGAAAAAGTTTGGCCCAAGATCGACGGGACCTTTCGTACAGACGCGCAATCAATAATGTGCCTGAAATGAGATAGGACGCTTGTGGTTAGCCGTGATGTCGGTCTTCTTCAAAACTTGGTCGCGATAAGTAATTTTCATCAGCCCAACTCCCTCTGCTGTCCCTCGGAGTTTCATCCCGAACCCTTTTCAGTCCCGTTATAAATATTTTAATGACGAGATCGAGTCTTCGACGCTTTGTTCGGATGTATACACAGACCATTTACTATATAGAGGTATTGAAAGTCTCAGCTCATCCCTGATTTCCTTCTCTTTGGCTTCTTCGAAAGTTGGCTCCGTCGTTTCACGTTTTTTTTTTCAATCTTACCTTATTTTTTTTTCCCTCACAGGGAAATAATTGACACTTGATAGATATTATTAATTTTTGAGATTGCAAAAGGTGGACGATTGTATTCATTGACCTCTTCAGAAGTATAACAAGTCTTGGATTCTTGATATTTCAGACTTTTGACTTTTTCATCTCGCAGTATGTTCTGAATTTTATTTTTTTTCATGCCATTTTTTTTAATTGTTACATGTTAGAACTAATTGATTTTATTTTCACTTTTTCGGATGCTTTTAGGAAGTTTGTGCTAGGAAGGTTGTACTAAAATCATCAAGTGAAATTATTTTCAACATGATCTCTTGAAAATTTGTATTGACGCTCTTTGACATCTGATTAAAATATTCGCAAAATTTGAGGAAGCTTTATCGAAATATTGTGTAAAATTGAAACTTTTAATACGTGCGGTCTTATGAATAGTTATGAAAAAATGCGATCTTCAAAAATTGGTCATTTTGGTCACAAGTATCACATCATTTTCAATGAATGCCAAATTTTAGCAGAAAAAGTTGAAAAATAATTTTTACGTGAGAAACTGTCGAACCTCCTTTTAAGAGACACATATTTTTGAACAGACCCATGCACCCAGCAGATAAGGAATCAGTTGCATTTTTCATGGTTATAGACGAATTTCAAAGTCTAGAAATGTAATTCTTCAATTTCTTTTCATTAATAATTTCTAAATAAATAGATATTAACAAATTTGATAAACCAGAAGTTACTATAACATCAATAATATATTTTATTAGTAGAACAAATATCAAATTGCATTGAATCACTGACTTGACTCCAAACACTTAATTAAAGTACTTTAATTAACAAAAAAAAACATTCAATTGGATGCAACTAATTATCTCACTTGCAAATACGTGAAACTTAAAAAATAATCCTTATATATTTGTGTCTCTTCGATCTCGAGGTAGAAATATCAAAATTTTATTAAAGTTGTAGAGTGATACCGGAAAGTCCTATTTCTTTGTCAGTCGATTGAAATGTGGATGTTTTTTTAAAGGTATAGAATACTTGGGTCCAAATCATCTCTTTGTGCAGATTATTTTTGACCCGAAACTTTTCGCAGGATTATGAACGCATCAATATTCTTCAGTTCGATAGTTCCGACAGCGTTTCGAGTTTTCTCACGTGTGAGAGCGGGAAGGAAAAAAAGGATAGAAAGAGAGAGGATCCTTATGAGCGATGCAGGAAGCTTCGAGCGAGGGGACAATCCATCAGAAACATCGCTGGCTTAGTTCGCCAATTTTTCACCTGATCCTCGATAAAGCGAACGGGAGAGCGTGAGAATTGTATGTGCTCCGGAACTCTGAGAGCCCCGGGTACGAAGGAGATGAAAAAGGAGCCGAGTAAAACATCGAAATATCCAAAAATAATGGACGTGAGCAGATGTTTCCTCGTGCAGTTGGGTTTGGAAATTTTTTCCTCGCGAGTCGCGCAGCTTCAGCGTTGATGAAGCTTTCTCGATTAAACCAAACCTGGTAAAGGTACAAATCGATATCGGTAGTGCAACATATAAAAAGGAAATTTTTCCGATTGCGATACTTTTTTGTGAAACTCAGTCTCCAAATTTATAGTCAAGTTTTATATTTTTTATACTTTTTTTTTGTTTTACAATGGATAAGCAACTTATTGATATTTATTGGTACAAATCGATATCGGTAGTGCAAAATACAAAAAGGAAATTTATCCCATTGCATAATGTTTTTTTTTGGTTTTACGATAGATAAGCAACTTATTGATATTTATTGATATAAATAAATGCAATATACAAAAAGGGAATTTGTCGGATTGCAATTCTTTTTTGTGAAACTCAGTCTCTGAATTTTTTAGTCAAGTTTTATATTTTTTATACTTTTTTTTTTGGTTTTACGATGGATAAGCAATTAAAAAATGATGCATCGTAATTCGTAATTTCTGTTGAAAGATATAAAACGGAAAAATGATGCATCATCATTTAGAGCATTATTATTTATTATTTAGAGCATTATATTGTTATTTATTGGTACAAATCGATATCGGTAGTGCAACATATAAAAAGGAAATTTTTTCGATTGCGATACTTTTTTGTGAAACTCAGTCTCCAAATTTATAGTCAAGTTTTATATTTTTTATACTTTTTTTTGTTTTACAATGGATAAGCAACTTATTGATATTTATTGGTACAAATCGATATCGGTAGTGCAAAATACAAAAAGGAAATTTATCCCATTGCATATATTTTTAATGTTTTTTTTGGTTTTACGACAGATAAGCAACTTATTGATATTTATTGATATAAATAAATGCAATATACAAAAAGGAAATTTGTCGGATTGCAATTCTTTTTTGTGAAACTCAGTCTCTGAATTTTTCAGTCAAGTTTTATATTTTTTATACTTTTTGTTTTGTTTTACGATGGATAAGCAATTAAAAAATGATGCATCGTAATTCATAATTTCTGTTGAAAGATATAAAATGGAAAAATGATGCATCATTATTTAGAGCATTATATTGATATTTATTGGTACAAATCGATATCGGTAGTGCAACATACAAAAAGGATATTTGTCAGATTGCAATTCTTTTTTGTGAAACTCAGTCTGAATTTTTTAGTCAAGCTTTATATTTTTTATATACTTTTATTTGGTTTTACGATCGATAAGCAACTTATTGAAATTTGCACGTTTAGTTTTCAATAAAGAGAGAGCTTTTGTTAATTAAGTAAGTAGAGTGGTGCGATAGACGATTCTGCTCTTGCATTATTTTCAATTTATTTTCTGGTGTTGTCACTTATTCTATAGCTTTTTTGTAACGTTCTCCCGGCTTTGTGATAACTCTGACGGAAAACCTCAAAGGAAAAGTGCAACACTTCTATAGACCAGAATCGAAGCCCATCTCAAAATCAGTTTGGCTTTGGTGA
Organism: Cremastinae sp. A BG-2022a; assembly: GCA_030522545.1. NCBI lineage: Eukaryota > Metazoa > Arthropoda > Insecta > Hymenoptera > Ichneumonidae > Cremastinae sp. A BG-2022a. Next base: position 6,246 of record JAPYYW010005350.1, read on the forward strand.
AGTCTCAGCCATCGAATCTCGCTGTACCACCGCAAAGTCCTTTGCCTTACCAAGCTCTCGACCAAATTCTCTCTTTTCTTCATCTTGAATTCTTTACTCACGAAGAAAATCGCTCGTGGCCCGATTTCATCGTTCGTCCTTTCAATCGAGAGGAATCCACGTTGAAAGTTCCACCGTCGTCAACTGTTGAAATTTTTTACATCTCCCGGAGTTTTTCTCAACTTTTCTATCAGAGGGCCACGATTGCAAATTGTCCGCGGACTATACGGGAAAAATAATGAAAATATCGTAATTTAAGATAATTTTCCTGTTATATTTTTAAGGAAGCCAATAGAATTTATATTGCGTTTGGGAAATTGCTTGTAATCCATTATATCATCAATTTTGTAACTCGAACTATCCAGTTTGAAGATTTAAAAAAATATAATATTCAAAAGTGTAAACAAATATTTCAATAATGCTCTAAATGATGATACATCATTTTTCCATTTTATATCTTTCAACAGAAGTTATGAATTACGATGCATCATTTTTTTAATTCCACATCTTTCAATAGACATTGCTTGAATATTTTCCAGGAGCTCTCTCGTAAGAATTTTCATTGCGACGAAAGAAAAAAAAAATTGTTGAGAACATCTAGAATTTTCACCGTTTTATTTTCAGAACGTAGGAGAGAACATAAAAACGGAAGTTTTGAAATATCTCTGGAAAAATGTACCTGGCTGGAGGAAGATGGAATGAGGGTGGCATCCTTAACAGGCGAAAGACAATCACGTTTTTTTTTTCATTCCACGGCATCGTAGTACGCAGGGAGGGTACTTTGCTCAATCTTGCACACTTATCTTCTTCCTCACCTCGGTTGAAAAGTCTCTGGGCAGCTTTTAGCAGAGGCAGTCTCTCTCGCTGTATAACTCGAGAGAGAGAGAGAGAGAGAGAGTGAAAGGCGTGATCTAACAGAGACGCTCTGAATGCAAAAAGGAAGGGAGAGCGAGAGGAAGGCAGAAGATGAAAAGCAAAATGGTCTTGAATAGACAGCAAGGGGGCGAGAAAGAGAAGGGAACGAAGGAAAGTGAGTAAAAAAGATTAAATAAATAAAAAGAAAAGAAAATACGAATGATTGGAGTTCTCAGTGCTAAAGCATTCCGGTATACGATCAATGTTTTTATTTTTTTAATTTGTGTTTTCTTTTTCTTCGCTCATCGAGCCTTTTCAGCTATTTCGTTGGGTGCTTTGAGAAGAGGATCCGGAAAAGGGCAAAGTCGTGCAAGAAGATCTTGTTGGCGAAGAAATAAAAATCTGGTGTGTGTACAAGGAAGTCGGTCGGTTCTGTACAGAAATAAAACCGAGAGTAAAATATTCAAGCGCGTATCGGCTGAACATGGAGGCTCCTTCATACGCGACTTTTCCTCTTCTTTACAGAAATATATATATCCGGCGTGGCACAGACATATCCGAACGGCTACGACGTTCTCTCGACACTTTGGAATCGGCTAACTTTACGAAATTCGCAGATGCCGGAGAGAGCAGTGTCGCCGATTCGTGCATTTTCGCTTAGCCAGAGCCAGATGGAAAGTGAGGGAGGGAGGGGAGAGAGAGGGCAAAACTTCACCAGCCTCTCTGTATGATCTCGAGAAACAGGCGGCGCTAGTGTCGCGCGAGCGAAAAGTCAACCAAAGCTCTGTCGCCCGACGACGAGAGTTTGCCAGAAGTCTGCATTTTCTATATACATTCACGTACAGCGCTGAATTTCTCGCAGAAAACCAAAGTGTGATTACTTATATGTGCCGACGTACGTGAATCCATGCGCGTATGGGAAATTCCGTTCCGAAGCATCAGACGAAATGGCATTGCGATTGTCAATCGCTGTCGCTATATATTCGCGCAATCTCACCTCTCTCACCTCTCGTAAATATTTCCACGAAACTCCATATTCACCTTTTACATGATATTTTACAAATTATCTCCTCTCGCCTTTTGATCTTCATTCTCGAAAGTGCAAATTATCCGTCTATCTCAGAGTTCAAACTTTACCAGTGATTTTTTTCCTCGAAAGCCATAAATCCCGAGATAAAAGCTTCGAAATGAAAATGTATTTTCGCCGATAGACATTCGCTGAGTACATATCGATGTCGCTCTTGCACGTAAACACAAAGTATGAGAACTTTTGTGTATTTTCCAGAAGAATTCTTTGTACCACCGAGTATCTTCTCCATCGTCCCAGAGTGACTTCCTGTGTTCTTGACGACACTCTCCCCTCCTCCTTTCCCACAATAATATTCATCTTTCTATGACTTGCCACTTCCCAGATGCTTCGATTTTCCATCGGTGCAACACGTTTGCTGCTCGTGCGTATCAATTTTCGACGATACACTAGCAGTCGTGACAATTTTAATTTTCGCCAAAGTTTTATAAGAAATGATTGGAAACCGAGAATTAGACGGATTGAAATAAAACGTCTAATCTTTTTTTTTCTCGCGAACACACGTTTATAACTTTCAGAAGAATGAAAAGAGATGTCATAGCAAATATCAGTCCTTTAAGGTGGCTCATCAGTGAATTAATAAACGAGAGATTTTGATAAAATTTGGGAAGGATATTTCTGAGGTTTAAAAAATAATATCTCACAGATTCAGGGTTGGTTGCTGAACAAATCTTTGAAAATGAGATATTTAAAAATTTGAACTTTAAAACGATACTTATTCAGGATGTAATCCTAGAATTCAGTAGTTATTTTTTCTCAGGACTTGGTTGAAAATGTGGAAAAACATTTGATAACATGGGTATAAACGATTTTAGACACTCAATTGCTTTCGAGAAACACATCTTATCCCGACATTGTCTATTGATGCACTAATCATAATTACAATTATTTTGTGTGAATAATCCTCAGAATAGCCGAACTGTCATCTCATTACGATAAAATTCAATAATTTTTCATATTGAACACCCTCTGTGTTAATAATGGATCTTTATTTTGAAGCAATTTATTTCTTAAAAAATTTTAATTTAATTCACTGAACACGTATGCACTCTCTCCTATACATAATAAATTATTGCTGAAACTGAAATTTCCGAAAAACACGTCTTACCCCGAGCTTGTCCACTGAACTACTGATTTGAAATCGATCTGTAAATTCGATCGATCACAATCGAAGAAAAGGAGGGGGGTATGGTAAGAACGGTGACTGGTCGAAAATTTTTTGAAAAATGAAAAATTTTCCGCACAATTTCGGCAATCACCGTTCTTACCATACCCCCATCCTTTTCTCCGATTTTGACCGGTCGAATTTTTGACTCGATTTCAAATTAGTACTCGAGTAGACAAGCTCGGGGTAAGACGTGTTTTTCGGAATGTTGTTCGGTGTCGAAGAGCGTTAATATAATAACGCAATCAGGCAGTTTCTTCCAATCATTTCAGTTTCAGCAATAATTTATTATATACGAGAGTGTGCATACGTGTTCAGTGAATTAAATTAAGTTTTTAAAAAATAAATATCCCTTTGGAATAAAGACGTTTCTCAGTGTTCAGTGAATTAAATTTTAAGTTTTTTTTACATAAATATTGCTTCGAAATAAAGACATATTTCTCCTTTGTATGGACAGAGAGTGTTTAATATGAAAAATTATTGAATTTTATCGTGATGAGATGACAGTTCGGGCATTCTGAGGATTATTCACACAAAATATACGGAATTCTGATTAGTTTATCAGTAGACAATGTCGGAATAAGACGTGTGTTTCGATAGCAGTTTAGTATCAAAAATCGTTTATGTGCATATGTTATCAAATATTTTTGTACATTTTCTAAAATCTTCGTCGATCATAGTTGAATTTTCCTCAATGATCCTTATTTATAAATAAGTAGGACTATCACTCTTAGGTTGTTGTTGTTCCAACCTCCAGGTAAGCCTAACTGATGGTTAGCCTATACATTTAGCATATAGTTACCCTATACATTTAGCATAGGCTAACTATCAGTTAGGCTTACCTGGAGGATGGAACAACCTGCCCTTAGAATGAAATAAACCTTCCGAGATTCTGATTGGCTTTCGAAAACTTCGTTTTGTCTCCATGGTGATTGCTATCACATTCATAGATGTAAACTGACAGTTCGCATTAAAAAAAAATGACAGATCCTGAAAGAGTCCATTTTTCATTTTAAGGTGACGAGCAACAACGTGCTTTTTCTTATTTAACATGTTTGTATTTATATTTTGTTGTTTTTTTAGATGCGTACTTCATATAACTTTGCATAATGTGCTCTATGAAATCCAACTAACACTCAGTTGAAGTTGACACTTAATTGAATTTGTCAAATTGCTACGAAATATTTGTCGGTAACGAACTACCTTGCAAGACCCAACACGTCTTATCCCGACACTTTATACCGACTTTCTGATTCCAAATTGAATTGAAAAATCAAACAATTAAGACCGTGTTTGTTTTTTGACTCGACCTCGTCGAATCGTCGAGGTATTATCGAAAAATAAACAGTTTTTTCCTTGTTATGCTCGACGAATTTTCCCTTTTCTCTACGTTTAGGACAAGGATGGGCAGAGCTCGATACTTTTCTGAGAAATGAAAATTTTTCAATAGATAATCTTTATTGCCTCATTGATGAAATGAGCATCACCCATTGAAAAATTTTATTTGTCCGGGTATATTCGATATAAATAGTAGAAAATTGAGTTGCAAAGTTTTTCTCACATTATTACACGTACATATAAATTAAGTTGCAATAAAAGTGAGCTGAGGAAATTTAACGTGTTCAAGGACCTCTCCGGCCTGATTTTTCGAAAATCGAAAATAGGAAAATCTCAAAATTTCAAGTAGCGATATCTTTTCGTGTCCTCGACGAAATCGATTTTATAATGGGTATTTTCTAATTCTTGATAATGTTTGCAGGTCAAAATAAATGCTCTACTCCATTGCTCTTATGGGAGTTTGTCAAATTTTCACCGGATATTGTTTGATATCTTTTGAAAAAAAAATGGGAAATGTTAATGAAATTTGTTATTGAAAATTAGAATACTCAGAGACAAAATTATAAGCTTTCTAATGATACCAGCAAAATTGGGTGTTTCTGAGCATTTTTTCATAAATTCGATCAAAAAGTGACTTTGTGAACGAGTCTCGGGAATGACCGGTCTGTCATCTGCTAGAGCAAATTACGCGGCAGGCACTCGCAAAATTTCAATTGCCAAAAATTGTACGTATAGCAGGATATGGATAGAAGGTATTTAGTCATAAAATTAGATATAAAATACTGAAGTACAATTCGAGTATTAAAACCAGAAATCTGCACACAGTTGAAAAATTAATATACGGGGTTTATAGGTTATGCGTACTGACCGTGCTGACTACTTGCGTCAACTCACATTCTGGTATAACATTGTTTGTAATAAACTATGGATAGAATATGTATAAGAACAGAATCGAAATTCATTATTTTTATTCAGATGTAGTTTTTTTTGACACATTTCATGGATTTTTTTCATGTCACTATTTTGACTAGCCTTGTCACTGATGAGCCACCTTAAAAAAATTCTAACTTTTTATTCATTCAGAATTTTGTAGCTCAATAACGAAGTAACGTAGATTTATGCCCATACTTCTTTTTGTAGAAAATTTAACGCTCCATTTGTTATTGAGCTACAAAATTCTGAATGAAAAAAATTGCAATATTTTTTTTAATGAGAAATAAAAAATTGCAAACCGCCACATCTAAACAATTTTTTAAGGGCTGAAATTTGGCGTGGCATCTTTTTCCATTATTTCGAAAGTTGTAAACATGTGTCTGCGAGAGAGAATCAGTCTTTTTTTAGACCTGTCTAATGCGAATAAGAAACCCTCGTGCATAAAATATTGCCGATTAATCTGAGAATAAAAAGATTGCGCCAAGTCGCGTGCCAGTTTTCTCATATGGGCCTTTTGTCACCGTTTCAAGTGGTCACTGAGATAAAAATGTGAACACGCGAGTATTCTCGAGATAAGCTTATAGCCGTTCCAAAACGCAAATCTGAAGATGCGCCAGTCAGCTAGTAAACTCGAATACGTGACTAAACAATGAACTCTTTCTTTATGAAGAATATTAAAAAGAAGTTAGGGTCAGAAAAGTTTCGTACAGATACTCGTTAAAATATACGACTGGTAATTAAAAGGAATAACTTTTATATTTACTTTTATTACTTTTTCAACTACTTAGGGAAGTTCGATAAGTTTTTTTTTTAGAGGCAAGTTGGTTATTAAATTTAATATATGTGCTAATTACGTTATTTACATAAAAAATCGTTATATTGATTTTACAATGATGCGAAATTTGTCAAATTTGTAAGTTATTACTTTTAAAGTATTGAGAAAATTAAATTGTAAAATTGTATTGTCAATGATTTGAGAGTAGTTTTTGGGAGGACAATTTTAGGGATTTTCGCTAAGGAAGTAATAATTTTGTGTAATTAAATCATCAATTAGACAGTGAAGTACAAAATTTAGATTTTCTTGTACGTCGTCTATCGAATTTCAATTTTTTGACGGTGTAGATTGAATAAATTTGTTATAAAGTTGTGATAATTTATTGAAAAAAAACCATGGTACATTTCGATAAAATGTTGATAATACGTTAACTTTAAATGTTAAAATAGAGCATTTGACAAAAAATGAAATTTCAATGTATTAGAGCTACTAAATTTGCTTCCATGATCGAACTAATTTTTTTTTTGTTAAGAATTTCGAGTAACGGAGTAGTATATTTTTCTGTAATCAAAAGTTTAAAAAAGTTTTCAGTTACACAATTCGCATAAAAGAAATATGCCATTATAACTTGATTAATGCAAAAATGCAGTTTCGTGCATGACTTTATTTTTAAAAAAATTGTTTTGTAGTAAAGAGACTGTGTACAAATCAATTTATTGTATGAATTCGACTTTTTGAAAACTATAGAACAAAGAACTTGACGTTAGGAGGCTGCATCAATTATTAAAAATAATTTCAGTGTAAAGCTAATATTAAACAGTATAATATTAAACAGTAATATTAAACAGACAAAAACTTAATTTTAGTATTTTATAATTGCAATGAATAGTCCGTTTGAAGCAATTGTAAAAATATTTTGAACTTTATTGAAAAGACCGAAAGATCCTTAAATTATAATGTTTCTTGAGATTTATTTTGCATGAAAATGTTATCTTTGTTAAATTCGTGTATGGTCGAGGAATAAAGAATTTGTTGACCAATTTCTCTTTTGGAAAGAAAAACGGTTCGTAATAGAAACTTTTTTTTCACATTCTTCGATAGAAAGACAGAGAAAAAGAACTGTTTCCGTCCCGGTCTAATAGATGTTCCCCGCAGTGAAAAAGTCTCGGTACGGTCGGACACGTCCGTTGCCTCCCGCTGCAACGTTCCTCACGCCGATTGATAAATTGTTTTTAAATTACTTTTCTACCGTGTTCCTGTAAAAGAGCGCTGCGTGGGCACTGCTCGTTCCATTCGCAAGCCACGGCACACTGATCTCTCTTCCACTTTTCCAATTTTCATGCATTTGTACACGTTAAGTTTTTTTTTCCCATGGCCAGCGCGTGGGTAAAAACAGCCGAGAATATCCCGTCACTCCCAACGTCAAGATATATATTTTCACCGACATTTCTTTCTAATTGACTCCTGAATTCGATTAGTGCAAGTTCAGTGGAAAATACACGTGGAAAATATGATTTCAACATTTCGATGATGAGCTAACGGTAAATATAGTTATGTACACGTTTTCATCGTCGTCGTGTTCTCATGGAAGCAAAGGCAAATTTTTTCACCATTCGTTTTTAACGAGAAGCGAATTTTCGTGAATATTCTTTTCTCCCTTCTGGCATTTATGTCAATTTCTGCTATTCTGTGTGTTGTTATTATTCCTGAAAAGTAGCATTAGAAATTGAAGTTTCGTTGAGACTGCTCAAATGCAGAAATACTGGATATAATCACTATGTTGTTTTTTTATTTATTTTATAAAGAGTTTTTGAAAGAAATTTCATTTTAAAACTGGTAGAATTTCAAAAAATTGGATCACGCGTCGGTTAAGCATGAAATTAATTTCGTTAATTGGTCAAAGAGATAATTGAGACTACTCAAATGCAGAAATTGTACATAGAATGTACTGATATTTGTTAATGTAATTTATATAGAGTTTTTAAAAGAAATTTCATTTTAAAAATGGTAGTATTAAAAAAAATTGAATCACGCGTCGGTTAACCATGAAAATAATTTCGTTGATTGGTCAAAGAGATAATTGAGACTACTCAAAAGCAGAAATTGTGTATATAATGACTATGTTGTTTTTTTAACGTGATTTATATAGAGTTTTTAAAAGAAATTTCATTTAAAAAATGGTAGTATTAAAAAAAATTGAATCACGCGTCGGTTAACCATGAAATTAATTTCGTTGATTGATCAAAGAGATAATTGAGACTACTCAAATACAGAAATTGTGTATATAATGACTATGTTGTTTTTTTAACGTGATTTATATAGAGTTTTTCAAAGATATTTCATTTAAAAAATGATAGTATTAAAAAAAAATTGGATCATGCGTCGGTTAACCATGAATTTAATTAAGATAATTGCGACTACTCAAATGCAGAAATTGTATATAGAATGACTATGATGTTTTTTAATGTAATTTATATAGAGTTTTTCAAAGAAATTTCATTTGAAAAATGGTAGAAGTAAAAAAAATTGGATCACGGGTCGGTTAAGCATGAAATTAATTTAGATAATTGCTCAAAGAGATAATTGAGACTACTCAAATGCAGAAATTGTGTATATAATGACAATGTGTATTTTTTAATGTAATTAATATAGAGTTAAAAAAAAATTTCGTAATAAAATGATAGTATTAAAAAAAATGAGGATCACGCGTCGGTTAACAATGAAATTTATTTAGATAATTGGTCAAAGAATTTTCTGCGGGTTACATACTTTACATACTTACGGAAGTCTTCAGTCCCGAGTTAATCCAGTTCGTAGTGACAATTTTCTGGGAGCATGGTCTGGACGAGCGAGCAAAAGTTTTTCTGTAATTTCGTTCTGGTTTCCGCGTGCTTTCGGGACAATACGAAAAACGAGAGAACGGAGATGAGAAAGAGTGAACGGCGGGGGAGGATGGGCTTGAAAAACCTGTAAGAGACAAGCGTTCTCTCGCAGAAACTCCGAAATGGTCACTTGGGTGCAATCCAAGCTGCCGGGTCATGTCACTCGACGGGGAAATAAAAATTAAGGGAAAAAGAACGAAAGATTTGGAGGTTGGCCGTACAGTCGAGCAAAAATTCGAAAAACAATCCCGTTCTCCCGATAAAACGACAAACAAGAAAGAAAGCACTCTGGTGAAAATTTTGATTATTCCTTTTTGTTTTACTGTTCACAGAATTTCAAAGCGTCTTTTTTTTATACTCATTTCTTGATTAAACCAACAGACTAATTGATACATTTTTGGCAAACAATTTAATTACACTGTGGACGCAATTTTGAAATTTTCGAGTGATTGCTATTTAGAAGGGGATTTATCCCCCGCAGCTCGATAAATTATTTCAGTCTCATCGTCAATTTTTCCTTCTTTATTGCTTCTGCACACTGGTAGATATATTTCGTGCACGCTGCACCAATTCTCCCCCGTTTTTGTTGTCTTTTTCTTTCCGATACCCATCCCAGCTCGTACTCTGATTAATTGTATTGTCGCGTTCTCATTAATTGCTTCGTTTGTCTTATCGGAAAAGGAAACAACGAGTGTTACTCCGATATATCGAGTTTCGCTTTTTTCCACGGATATACCGTGCCAGCCATTCCGAAGAACAAAATTGAAAAGAATATTTTTATGCAGTTATAACATGCAGCTGAATGGAATGAAAATTTCGTGTATACCCATACATGAATATTTTATTTTTATCTTTCAATTATATCTTCTCTGTGGTTATTTGTTGATTTTTTTTTTTAAATTTTGAACTTTTATGTATTTCGATCCTTTTCAAGGTGAGAGAATAATCGATGCAACCGTGAGAGCTTTTATTTGATGTACGTGTGTACGTAAGGGGTGTATGACGCTTTAAAAAGTTCAGAGAACGCTGGCTCGATTTTCCTCATCACTATCGTCGTCTCGTTATCGCTTTTACCTCTACAGAGTTCACGCTAAAACGACAAAGACGTGTCGATCATTTACATCCCAAAATTCAGGTTCTGAACGAGACTATTACGTCAAATCGATATTCCAATTACTCAAATACAAATTTCATCATGATTCTGCCATCTGTGATACATGATAGTCAACTTGCATCGTATTCACTTCGTCACTGAGCAAATTTTCGTGATACGAAGAAACACACTTTTTTTTTAAACTATATACTAGTTTCAAATAAGAAATTATAACTGATATTTTAAATTTACAACTAAGGCGTGAATAAATTTTCAGATAAAATTGAATGTTTTTCGTTAATTTAATTTCATACAATTTTTGATAAGTCGATATAAAAATATATTTTACAGGAAGAAAATTGTAAATGGTAATTTTGATCATAAAATTATGAAAAATGTTGTTTGAAGAATATAAAAAATTTCCAAATTGTTACCAAAATACGATAAAAGAGAATTTTTTTCGTATAATAAATTGTCTTCGTGTATCTTCAAGTATGAAGAAGAATTTTTTGCTGATATTTTATTTATCGGATTCAGGTTGTTCGTGCGTCGTGTACAGCAGCTCGTACACTCCTCAAGGGGGAACATTCATGTCACCCGATTATCCGAAACGATATCCTAACAATATTGACTGCCTTCTCTACACGTTCATCGGCCATCCTGACGAAATCGTCGAGTTGACTTTTCAACAATTCAACGTGCAGGGAACCGGCGAAAAGTGAGTAAAAAAAACACAAACATTTATACATCTTTTGTGTGGAATTTTCTGCATTAAAATTGTCTTTAATATTTTTTGTGCTCTATTAAAATAAATGAATGTTCAAATTTAGCTTTTAATACTTGTTATTATCTCGCACACATTCTACTACTGTTAACAAGTACATTCGTGAATTTTTTCATCAACCATCACCTGATAGGTTTTTTATACAAATAGTTTAAAATTGGACTGGGTCAATTTACCTCAGTATGACATGCATGTCATAAAGGCTTGTGACAACGAAGAATTAAACATACCATTAAAAGTGTGTATTAGGGTGGTCCAAAAAATGAGTAATTTTATTTTTTCGCTGACACACGTTTAATATCTTCGCAATGATAAAAAAGGTGCCAGATCAAATTTAGGACCTTTAAAAAATTTTGTAGAGGTGACGATTTTCAATTTTTTATTTCCCATTTAAATAACATTGAAAAAATTTTGTTTATCCAAAATTCTGTAACTCAATGACGGAGTAATTCATATATTATGCCCTGCTTACATATTAAGGTCTCTTGTAGTTTTTCGATAAATTGACTCCTTCAAAAAATTCACTTTTTCATTTGTAAATCTGGTATAAAATCAATATAATGTAAATAATTCTACTAATTAATACAGCAAAAAAATGTACTAGTAATTTTGCATTCATTTAGTATATTAAAAAATAACTAACCTCAATGTTTGTCTATTTCCAAAAATTATGGTATTGTTTCGTGATAATAATGCTATAGAACCTTTTTTAGTAAAAAAATAATAATTTTCTAAGTTATAAAATGATTGAATGACATGATTTTGTACCGCTTGGAATTTGTTACAAAAAAAAATCCGTAATATTTTAGGGGGGTTATACAGATTTCTACCTGTAAACGTGAATTTATATACAATTTGAAGTTTAATCTTGAATAACTTTTGAAGGAGTCAATTTATTGAAAAATTACAAGAAATATTTTTTGTAGAGCGTCAAATTTTCTACAAAAATATGTACGGGAATGTATGTGAATTATTCCGTCATTGAGTTACAAAATTTCTATCAAAAAGAAAAATTTCCAATGTTATTTAAGTGGAATAAATTAAAAATTAAAAATCGCCACCTCTAAAATTTTTTTTAAAGAGCTGAAATTTGGTGTGGAATCTTTTTTTTATCATTCTAAAGACATTAAACGTATATGTCCGCGAAAAAATAAAATTAGTCATTTTTGTGGACTACCCTAGTGAGTAAATATGCGTTTTAGAATTCCATTTTTGCATTAAAAATGGATTAAAATCTGCTAAAAGAAGAAATAAAAACCCTCCTGTATTGAAGAATAGAGGATTAAATGTGAGCACGTTAAATTTTTCATACTGAAAATAGCATTATTTTTATTCAGTCTTCTATAGGCCATCACGCATTCAATAGTACGCTATGTGAAAAATAGCACGAACTCTCTCGAATTCTACTCGATTGCCCCTCAGAAGAGAGATGTCACAAACAGGAGTTTGCGTTTCAGAGTCAGCGTTGTTTGGCTCTCACTAAATTTATGCCGATAATGCACATGAATGACTTTCTGTGTGTACTCGTACGTGTACTTAGATATTCACGAGTACGTAACTGAATTTGATATGGACGAAGAGAATCTGTGTCTGGTCCGCACCGAGAGAGGCTGTTGCGCTTCCGAAAATCAAAGTGCATCTATGTGCGGAGATCTGTTACTATATATGTATATCTATGTATACCCTCTCTATGTGTACATATACAATGTATCTAACGTACCTTCAAACACACAAACACTGTTTTATTTGTACATCAAACAAAACAAGGCGATACAGAACTTTGAACGATTTGACATCAATGTCTCTATTTTTATACACATTGCTATACAGGGTATATGACTTTTGGCAAGCTTTCAACACACTTTCCATTTTCTCACACGATTTTCGATTCGTTTAATTCTTCCTTGATCTCTATTCGATCTGATACAGTTTAGAAGTTGCTCCATTGTGGGAATATACTTTTAAAAATATATGGAACATTCCACGCCAAATCGGACAGTTTGAAAAATTTTGATTTTTGATTTTCTCTATTTTTTAAATATATGTTAGTACCCAGCGAAAAATCTTTCTTGGTAAATTTAGAGATTTTTTTGATTACCTGTTCAAAATATATCGAATTTACAAAAAAATCGCTCTTTTTTTCGTTCGTTGCTCATAACTTTATTACTAATGGTCCGAATTCAAATTTTTTTTTAATTTTGATTTTTTAATGTACTTTTTAGAAAAAAAAATCTTTGAAGTATTTTTGAACAAGATTTTTAAGTTTTAAACTTTAAATCTCATTTTCCAAAGTGAGAAAATTTTTTACAGCAAACTACTACTTATTCCACAAATTTTCGGGCTGTCCGATCTTGTTACCACCACAGTTACTATTTTTTTTCGATTTTTGAAAATTTAACAATTTTTGTTCTCTCTATTAATCATTACACTGAAAACGAAATTTGATCGATTCAACAAAATATTTGTTTCAATATGTTCAACGATATTATTTTACAAATTGAACTAAATTCTTGGTTGATTTAACTGAAGTTTAATTGTTGTTTCGACGAAATATTTTCAACTAAATCTGTTTTCAGTGTATGATTATCAATTTCCGTCACTGTATGTTATTTTTATAATCATTCTTGAATAATTTTTACAATTTTTAATGGTCCACAGGTATTTAAAATTAATAAATAGTCTTTATATCAATTAATAATTCATCATTATTTTCTTAATTATTAAGAAAACAGTGATTTTTTTGAAAATTCGATATCTTTTGAACGGATAATCAAAAAAATTTCTAAATTTACCAGAAAGGGTTTTTCGGTGGGTACTAAAAAATATCAAAAAATAGAGGAAATCAAAAATCCAAATTATTCAAACCGTCCGATTTGGCGTGGAATGTCCCATATATTTTTGAAGTATTATAATAGCTACTTTTTATCACGCACGTATAGACAATTTTATTGGTCGTAGTAAGATTCATTTAATTAATCCTTCATCAACGAATTATAATTGGAAGTAGTGACGAACGCGGAATATTTTCGATGGAACAACAAAATGAGATTTTTCTACTTTTCAGTAATAAAGCAATTTCCGTGTAAATTTTCAGCAATTAACTTGATTGAACGAACCATTTCGTTTTTTAAAATTAGTATCGATATTAATTTTCCTGCAGCAGTTAACAAACTTAATTTGCAAAATAAAAATTTGCACAAAATTTGTAAATACCTTCGGGCGGTATGGAAAATGTTTGATTTACATTTACAAAATTTCTAAGCTATCAATTTTTTAAATTTCTCTCTTTTATTTTTTAAATCTGACTCTTAATGGGTTTCGGTACTACTTATCTGATTACAAGATCTTCAGTAAAATATAATGCTTTTCTGCAAGGTACAACTGTCGCTCTCTAAATTTTTGTTGCATAAAGTGACTTCAAATCGATGTAATCTTTGACAAAAAGTGATTTAATTCAATTTTGAAATATTATTATAATATGATAATTATTATTTTACTTGATTTTGATGCATAAACTTGGGTTTTTGTTTTTTAACTAATGAACTAGATGGA
>JAPYYW010005359.1:0-10575 GCA_030522545.1 Cremastinae sp. A BG-2022a
CGAGCTCGGAACTCGAGTCAGAGTGGGGGAAGCGCTCGAGCGAAAAAGCGGGGAAGCGTTCTTATTGAATCGTTCTTATTGGGGTAGTGAACTGTAGTACAGAACTCGACCGAGATTTAATAATTAGCAAAGATAAAGAATAAATGAATAGGGGGAAAAAAATTGGAAAAGATAAAAAGATATTTTGAAATAGTTTGCCTTTGTTTTCAAATAATCGAAAGAATACGCATCAGATAATAAGAGAGAATTCGAGGAGATATAGAGCTGAACGCAAAAAGGAGTGCCGTGCGGGGATTTGGGGTTCTCATGGCACTGCCTAATTCTAAATTGGTTTTGGCATTGAGGTGGTCTGACGCTCGGTTTTTCGTTATCGGGTGAAATGTGTGTGGACGGCAACGCACGGACGAGGGAGAGCAGGCCAAAGCGTGAGGTCAGACGCATCCCTACAGTTCCAACAGTTACGCCTAAACGGTAGAAGGGATCACCGGCTTCCTCCACCAGTCACCAAGCCTGAGGATGAAGATACACAGCTTAGTACTAGCGTAATTACGTGACGGTAGTGTACGCTGGTGTATTAGACCTTATTTATATTAGGCGCAAGCGACACGTCGCCTCCGTTGAATCTCGACATTCAATCAACTACATAAAAATTCCACCCCCGTTGCGACAAAATTTTCATTCTGTTCAACACATTTGTATCGTAGTTTTTCGATTTTTACTCACTGAGTATTCTCTTCCTTCGATTCCCGTCGTTATTATTTGAGAATAATATATTATTTTTCGTCGAATCGCTTATCTATGGCAAACGCCATGTATTAGAAACGTTAAAAAATGATATATCACGCCGAATTGAGAGTATAGTTTTCATCACGGAAGTTAGAGTACAGAAGTAGACACTGTGTTTTGGAGGTAGTACGAAAATCATTGCAAATAGCGCAGACGGCGCTGCGATCGAATGATATTGAACGACATATATAAATCACTAGCAAGCGGTGACATGACAGAAAGATTTCTCCCCAACCTTCATAAAAATAAGTGACAGTAGGTTTTGATCTGTCAGCGTCTATTACGAATGGTTTATGCATCCTAATTTCCTTTCTCGATCATATCTCCAATTTTTTCTACGACAATTAATTGAAAAAATCTATGTCCTAATTTAATAAATCAACATCCAAACCGAACCGAGGAAAAAATTTTAGATACAACAAACGAACCTTAATGAATTTTAAGACGAGATAGCATATAGTGGCACAAAGTTTATCTATGGGCCAGAAAATCTCAGTTCGATCCTCGGCTTGAAACCGTTTCTGCTAAAAATCTCAACTTTATGTGATCATGATTACGGTCAAGTAAGAGCTTAATCAAAAATGTTGAATACAATAAGTCTTATAAAAATAATAAATGAACTTTTGTTAAAATAGTTTTAAAAAATCATTTTTTTTGACACTGTGTCCTATACTTTTTGAAGCTTTAAAAAACATTTTTTAAACATGTTATGATTATGAAGTCAGACTTCCGGATTTTCTTCCAAACCACCTTAACTATGCGTTAAAAGACTTTAATCTCTAATCTTTAATCTTGTATTCTACCTTTTACAAAACTATGAATAAGAATTTTCAATTGTATGGTCAGACAACTAAATTTTGCGTGAACTCATTACTTCCGGTGAATTTTTTGAATTTTATGAAAAAACGTGCATTTTAAGGCATTTTTGAAAGCTTATATCTCGTAAACGAAACGATCAAATTACACGTTCTTTTTTAATTGAACGTCTTAAATAACGTACTGTCTCTTGCTCAAAAAAATAGGGGGTTGCACGTAACTCAATTTTTCTGTTATTTTTGCCGAACCACCTTAAGAAGGTTGTAACTTCAGAGTAGTCAATACAACAACTATTTGAATATTAAAATTATAAAAAAACTTTAATTAAAAAAAAAGCTTCATTTTATTTTATTTTTTCATACGAAAGTCACTTGTATTAATGCGTTTCAGAAGAATAATTTTTTGAATTAATTTATACTTTAAAAAATTCTTATTTGTTCGATGACCCCACTTTTTTATTGATATCATTAATAACACCTCCCTAGGAACATCAAAAATTCATGTAATTCTCTAGTATCTGCATGTATTAATTGCTCAAATGAATATTCATACACCATACGCGAAGCAAAATTACCGTATAAATTTTTTATTTTCAAATGTATTTTTCTTCAGAGAAAGTTCGGTAACCTATATAAATTTCATGCTTATTGGAAAGCTAATTTTATTTTCTATCGAATCGTTATATTTGTAGGTAATTTTCCAAACTTTGACATTCCGTTAATAACCTCCTTAAAGCAAATGTTCACTGAATTATCTTGAAATAAATTTCAATTGATTGTTTTTTTCAATAAGGAACATGTTTAACGTGTACACATCTGAAAAAATCGTGTGAATCTTTTAAACCTGTGTCCGTTGATGGTAAAGAGTTTGATTAAATCTCAGTGAGCGTACATTATCGCAAAGGTCGAGTACAAAATTGCCTAATCAGTAAAAAATACCTGACAAGATGCGATATTGGCAGTGAATCGAATTCATACGTATGTATATATTACATGAAGTAAAAATCGCTCTTTTCATGGTAATGGATGAAGCCTTTCGATATAAAAGCGATCTACACTATACGTATATCTATATAGTAGGAGCTTCGAGAGAACATATACATGTATATAACGAGCGAGGGAATAAACGAGAAAGAGAGAGAGAGAGAGAGAGAAAAGTTGAGAAAGAAGGCAAAGAGGGAAAAGAGAGAAGGGATGAGAATGGTTAAGAGCGCAGGCTCTATGGACCAGAAGAAGATAGGCAGCGAAAAGAGAAGGGAGTGAGAACGATGAGAGGGTGAATAGAGCGGCGTGGCATAAAGGGGTGCGCGCGGGAGGATCGTCGAGAGGAGAAAGAGGGAGAAGAAGGAGCGCACGGTGACGGTTTGCCATAGGGATGTAGAGGGGTACGTTGAGAGGGTTGCCGCTGGTTGACAGTGGCCCAGGCTGGCTTTAGTCACACAGTCACGCGCCGAACTCACTGAGAGACGCATCGTCCTGTCCGGGCGAGGTCGCAAGTTCGGACAAACCCCGACCGAATATATTTTTTTTTCTCGCAATAACTATTTTGCTCTCGTACTCTCAGCTCGCTCCAACTAACGCTCCACTTCCAACATTTTTTTTTTTTCGTTTGAAATCTCGCAGTAGAAATGCCCTTTTTTTGGGTATATGTATATCGTTTCATTTCCATATCGACGCATCTGTCGTCATTGCACGATCCAACTGCACGAGACAGCCTCGAATGTGATAACAACAAAACGCGAATCGTCCGCTGCATCGGGGAAGAGTGAAGAAACGTCTACCCAACGACCAAACGTTCCGATACCCATGGGAGGGGGATGGAAGCTTACGAAATCTCGTAACAACTACCCTTGCTCTATGAAAATCAGGTCAGTTTTTATTCTTCGTCTTCTGTCATTATTCGCAGGTATACGCGTTTTCATCTCTCGTGATTCTATATACGGTGAACAATTTTTAAGCTCCTCGGTTATCCGCATTTCGAACGAACGTCATTTTTTTCAGACTGTGTCTACTTCGTTAACGGTGTTATCGATTTTTTCGTTGCTCACGATGACGATACAAATAAATGAAAAAAAAACAAACTCCGTTATCGTTAAATACAGCAAAAAAGTATCAAACAAGCATTGTTTGAGAAAACTATTGAAATCTATAATACAGTATCGTTTTACTTCAAATTGCGAGGGCTATTTCAGACTGTTCGCAGTTGTGAGTTGGATTGATCCACGTGACCATAAACATCAGGTCCGCTTGAATAGTATTTCTTAGAGCGGTTTTTATGTTTAGAAACTCTAAATTAGTAATATTCATAGTAATTAACGTTAAATCTTTTTAAAAACCGTATTTAAATAATTTTAATTTTCATAAAAGTTTTTCTTTATTTCGTACCCCAAAATTGACATATAATCGAAAAATGTTGTGTATTCAAGTTGTATTTTGATAACGAGACTGAATTTATTCAGTGCCTTAAAATTGGACAGGTTATATATAATAAGTTGTTATTTATAGTGAAAGCGAATGTACAAAGAGTAAAATATTATGTGCTGTACATTTGTATTTATGTCCATGGGGTACTGTTTAACGAGATGACGAGCTAACTACGTATTAATATCTTGTTATGAGGGATTAAGTGCCAATTAATTTGTTGATCCCGTGTGCACAGAGATTTTATGAGGAGAGAAAATGCGTTGGCGAGAGGGCTAAATCGTATCGATAGATGGCGCGCAACCTAAAGGAGAAAATTTGCATGGAAGTGGCATGCACGTTTTAACTTTTAATTCGATAAGTGCTTTTTAACGCTCGGGGCTTACATGATAAGCCCTCGAGGGCTCGCGCTCATAACACACCACGCAAAGATCGAAAACTTTCCGAAACCCCTTATATTTCTCGTCTTTCCATTTCTCTCGAGCGTTCTGCCACGGAACACGTGGAATTCTGCATTAAAAGCAAACATATTGAATTGGTAAATCTCACCACGTATATATAGCGTTTATTCGGCGCCATATATAAAATTTCGATAATCAATCTGCAGATTCTCTTTCTGCAGAATCGATTCTTTAACTCGATATGAAAATATTGATTATCGATGTTATCATAACAACATATAGCGTCTCAATACATAATGAAACGAAACTTTGCTATAACTTTGCATAACGACAACATAACGAGTTAGAGATTGGGCTCCTGGAACATTCGTTTTACGTAACTCTCTCTCATTTCGCTTTAATCCCAGAACCCCATATATTATCTGCGTGAGACACATACCCCATTCTGGGGGTTAATCTGACCCCAAAGCTTTAAATCGATGCAGCCGACTCTTTATTTATCGTACAGTTTATTTATTTTCTCGTTTCATCGTTTAAATCCCGAAAAATTGAAAGAAATACTGAAAGAAGCCCTCGTATTTAATGTTTGCCGAGAAAAATGCGAAACATTCGAAATTCAAAGACCGCAAAAATGTTCTGGGGCTTAGAGAACTCCTGTGTGGGATCCTAGAGTTAAATCTCGCTAACTTCAATATATAATTTCTGTTTCATCCTTTATTTATTTTTTATGATTTAGAATAAAATTGCAGCAGGCGTGAGTTAAAATGACAAGATAATCGCCTCCGGAATTTAACGCAATTGGCGCTCATTTAAAAATCCCATCAAAAACGCACTTGGTACAAACTCATATTTAACAGCTCTACTTTTATCTCCCCTCCCTTTTTCGCCTTTTAAATATACATATGTATATGTATATTGAACGTTTCTCCGTTTTACTTTAGTTACTCGAATGGGTCTCTCATTCCTTGCTCCGAAGGGTGTACATCACGTATACAGGCTCCGCTTCGCCGTTTTACGCTCCAGCACCCCCCGTGGGGAGCCTCAGGGCGAGACAGAGACGGATCCCGTCTCGTGATTGGATTGGAAGCTCCATTTACCCTACCGTAGATTCTACAGACCCTTCCATCTCCCGAGTATATAGTATCTAGTATATACAGATAGATAAAAGTATATAGAAGTCTATATATATATATATGTACACATAGATGAGTAACGAAATCACTCCACTGCCGCCCATCCGCAACTCGGATCTATCAATTTATTTGTTTCTCACAATACTTTCTTGAAGCGTATTTTAATAAGGAAGCTTTAAAAATTTAATCTCTCCTTGAGACAATATTATCAACTATGGTAGTTGTCTCGTCTATGCGTGTTTATTCTCAGCAGATTCATGTAAATGTCCTCTATATATTAAAAACATGAGTGTATTGAGATTTTGACCAATTTTTAACCAGATGCACTGCTTAATCTTTAAGATTTTCAATATAAGAATCTCACATTGCTGGTGCTACAAATTTACTTTCGTTCTTATGATTATCTCAAAGAACTTGAGATATTTTTCAGACATCTGAAAATGAAATAAAAATTTGACAGACTGACGTTGTCGACGTTGTCAAACTTTTGATTTTTCGGTTTACTGAGTTGGAGATGTCCTAGAATGATACTTTGCACGTTAATTTAAATTTATGAGATTTTTTTAAAATATATAAATTAATGGATTCTTTTTAATCTGGAACCAATTTTTCGCAGCGTTAAAATATTGATACAAGTTTGTTTAATACTAATAACCATCAGATAGATTTTACTGTTCAACTATTGAGGCATACGCTTATTCATATATTTCACATTCAAATATTATTTACTATTTATATTGATCGAAATTAAGACATAATATGGGTTTTAGATCGCTCAAATAATACACATTTTTTGTTTAAATATATTTTTAATTTAAAAATATAGTAGAGGACCCTTATATTTCTAGTTGTTATAACGTTTTCCTTATCTGTTTAAGGGTGTCTATCAAAAATGTAGATGAAAAGAAAAATGTATCATTTTGAGATCAAACGATCGGAAAAGTTCCTAGCTACAAAATCCGTATAAAAAAAACCTGCCTTTGCCGACCGTCCAATGAAAATATTCGTAATTGAAAATTCAATTTTTAACATTGAGTAGATGCGAGAACACAATTCCGTACCTTTATTTTCAAAAAGCAATTGTTTTGCACATAAGTGACTCTTTATAAAAACTATTTATTACATTTATTAAACACTTTTAAACCTATAAGACAAAGAAAAACTTGAGGTTTTGGGCCTTTTGCCATGTGGAATCTCTGGTCTCGGATTCGAGACCCGAAAACATTTAATTTAATTTTTTTTATAAATTGTCACAATATCGCGTAAAATGATGTTTTTTTCATAATTTTACACGTAATTCTGCGTAAAATTATGTTTTTTCTTCATTTTTATAGTTTCCGATCAATTGTTTTCCCTATCTCTATCTCTCTCTGTCTCTTTCTAGGAGAGAGAGTGATAGGAAAAATAATCGATCGAAAACGAAATAATTCATAACATTGCATAAAATTATTTAAAAATTTATCGTACACATAATATTGCGTAAAGTTATGAAAAAAAACATAATTTTACATAACATTGTGATGATTTATTTCCAAAAAAAAATCAAAATTTTCGGCTTTCGAACTCGAGACCAGAGATTCCGCAGGCAAAAACGTTACCATTAGAGGCTACCACCCGCCTATAATTTCAATATGAATTTAACTAGTATATAAATTACCCATTCAGATTTTACTATTAATATCTTTGTAATGAAGGCCCAGTGGACCTTGATGTTTTATATTTATAATCCCCTCGGGCCTCTCTACCACCCCACCAAAAATTACAAAAATCCCCGACCCCTTATAATTGTTTTGAAAATATGTTGTATCCAAAAATTTAATATTCAGAGACATCAATTTAATAATGAGAGGTTAATAAAATGAAACAATATTAATTATGCTTTATGAAAATATTGCCAGAGTTCGAAGCAATCTTTGTCTGTCGTCTCTCATAATTTAAAGTACAATATGTATAATCGATGAAACATTTATCAGTCTTAAAACAATTAAAAAATAAATTATAGAATGTAACTGGCATAATATATAAATATTTATGTAAAAAATTGAATACAGCGCAAAAAATATTTGTAATTCTTAATGTTAAATATGATCATATGATTTACACAGGAAATATGTAAAAATAGCTAAAGTTATTTACTTTAACATCATTAAAACTATCATATAGTCACAGAATTAAAAAATACGAAAAGTACAAAAAAAAAGATTAAAAAAAATTTTTTTATAGGAAGTTATTTAAACTACATCTTCGGCAGTATCTAAAAAATTTCATTTTTTACGTAGAATATTATATATATATATTTTTTTTAAATAAAAAATGGGTCCGATTAAAGTAGTGCCGTAGATGTACCATGTGACACGTGAGTGCGAAAAAGATAACCGCAAAATGCGCTCAAATATGCAAATGATTAATAAACCATCAGAATCCAGGGATAAGCTTATTTTGGCCATTGACCTGCATGAGCTGAACAAATATTCTTCGACAGCTAAAAATTTCCATGGATATACTTATTTTGCATCTATACATTAATTATTAATCCTATATTTAAAAAGACATGAGGCCTCTAATCAATAAATAAGACTAATAATTTATGATGAAAAATCCTATTATTCGATGCAAAAACCGCTTTTGAAAAACAGTTCGTTCGAATCTGATAGCCTTGAAAAAAACTACATATAATATTTAATTTAATGGAAATTATCATGTGTAGAATAAAATAGTGGGATCGAGATTATTTCCATCAATTTTACAGCAGTTTAATCCATACCGACATTTTTTGAAGTATGTATTTCAAAACGATAATAAAAATTGTAAACACTAAACTATTCACGTTTGATATGATTGAATATTACACTGGAACCAGAGATGGCCAGAGCTCGATACTTTTCTACATGAGAAATGAAAATTTATCAATGGGTGATGCTAATTTTATCAATGAGGCAATTAAGATTATCTATTGAAAAATTTTCATTTCAAAATTGCGTCATAAAACCGAACAATCAAGACATTGTTCAGTTTTTGACTCGACCTCGACTGATCATCATGGAAACACTAATGACCGAGGGATTAACGAAAATTTGAAATTTTTTTTCCTCGTTACGCTCGACGAATTTTCTCACTTTTTTTATGTTTACGATCCCCGAACAATTCATCTATTAGGTATATTTGATATAAATAATAGAAAATTATGTTGCAAGTTTTTTTCACATAAGCTGAGAAAATGTAGCGTGTTCGAGGACCTCAATTTTTCGAGAATCAAAATATTTATTAAAACAAAAAATAAAAAACACGCTTTTATAATACATCGAACTAAAAAGTGAAAAATAATTCTACATATAGGCAGAAAATAATAATAAACGAAAAATATTAGTATTATTGTGAAAAAAAGCGTGGGGCTTTTTTTCACAATAATACTAATATTTTTCGTTTATTATTATTTTCTGCCTATATGTAGAATTATTTTTCACTTTTTAGTTCGATGTATTATAGAAGCGTGTTTTTTATTTTTTTTTTAATAACGCGTGGGGTGCTTTATCGCGTGATATATCGAGCTCCCTACGCTTTTTTCACAATAATACTAATATTTTTCGTTTATTATTATTTTCTGCCTATATGAAGAATTATTTTTCACTTTTTAGTTCGATGTATTATAAAAACGTTATTTTTAATTTTCTTTTAAATAAATATTTTAATATAGGATTTTCAAAAAATTATACATATGTTTTAGAGTCAGACATTGATTATTCATCTATTTTCGAAAGGTTGTGCATTTTTAGTCATATATTAATTTTTCATCTCTTATAGCATGGCTCATCGGGAATCCGAGAAGACACATTTTCTATATTTTGTAACGTTTTCGACAATTTCCTATAAATATAAAACTTGTCAACATAAGAAAATATATTTAATTATTTCTTGAAACTTCAAATTTCCTCTTCCGAAAATTGCACTACTTGGCCCAACAAACTTAATTATTTCTTTTATTTCCATCGAGTTCGAGATTTTTTCCATAAAAATGCCATTCTCAAACTTTATTACCCCGGTGGAATTTTTCAAATATTTGTTCAAAAGTTACGAATTTTTTAGTTTATATCTGAATTTTTGAGAGGTAGATGTATTTATGACAAAAAATGACATATTTGTTTAAATTTTTTTGCAATCTTCATCAAATACCCTTAAAGTAGAAGTATTCAAGAGAGTTAAGGAATTTTTTCAGATTTTTTCATTCCAAATTACGATAAACTTACAAGGTGTCGAAAAACACGATAAAGTGATCGGGTGTTGAAAATCGATAACTTCGGTAAGTTATGAACAGCTAAAAATTTTCATGGATATACTTATTTTGCATCTACATTAATTATTAATCTTATATTTAAAAAAACATGAGGCCTCTAATCAATAAATCGGAATAGAGCGCATTATGCGGAGCACGTTAAATTTTGGCTAATCTCTACTCATTAAAAAAAAAATTCAACATGTGTGTTGCTTTGGAAATAATGGCGTTGATGTTTGAATCATTCATTTTGTATTGCAAAAATCATCAGGAATTACTCATTATGAACTCGATATCGCGTCGAGGACACGAAAAGATATCGCCATTCAAAATTTCATGATCATCCTATTTTCGATTCTCGGAAAACCAGGCTGCAGGTTCTCGAACATGCTAAACTTTCTCAGCTCATGTAAAAATATACCTGAATAGTTCGACGATCGTAAACATTAAAAAAAAAAGAGAAAATTCGTCGAGCATAACGAGGAAAAAAATTCCAAATTTCCGAAAATACCTCGACTATTGATTATCCATGGTGATTATGCGTCGAGGTCGAGAGAAAAACCGAATACGGTCTTAATTGTTTGGATTTTCGGAATTCGGAATCAGTAAGCCAGTATAAAGTGTCGGGATAAGACGTGTCGGATCTCGCCAGGTACAGTGCGCTCTCCCAATAAGAGCCCCGGCAATAAGAGCCCTTCCCCAGTTTCTCGCTCGAGCGCTTCCCCCACTCCGACTCGAACTCCGAGCTC
>JAPYYW010005361.1:0-11490 GCA_030522545.1 Cremastinae sp. A BG-2022a
ATAAAGTTGATTTCATCAAGAGAAAGGAAAGATATCGTTGATTGAAATTTTCAGGGGTCCCCGCGACCCAGCGTGACTGACCAAATTTTTTGAAATTTTTTAAATTCGATTTTAAGACCCTATTCGATCGGAAATTTCCTGTAGATAACGAAAATGATAATTATTCGCCGCTCAATCCAACAATTCATATTGAAAAATTCAAAAAACTGATCGAAAAGTCAGTTTTTCAATTTTTCATTATGAATTATTGAATTTCGCCCCGAATAAGTAACTTTTTTTTATCCACAGAAAATTTTGCGATAAAATATCATCCTATATTAAAAAAGACATGAGGCCTCTAATCGATATTCATTGGAATCATTCATTTCGTCTTGCAAAAATTTTCAGGAATTACTTATTATGAATTCAATATCGTCGAGGACACGAAAAGATATCGCCACTTGAAATTTTGAGATTTTCATATTTTCGATTCTCGAAAAATCAGGCTGGAGGTCCTCGAACACGCTATGTTTTCTCAATTCATGTAACAAAAACTTGCAACAGAATTTTCTATTATTTATATCAAATAAACCTGGACAGTTACACCTGAATAATTCGGGGATCGTAAACATAAATAAAGAGAGAAAATTCGTCGAAGCGTAACGTGGAAAAAAAAATTTCAAATTTTAGTTAATCACTCGGTCATTAGTGTTTCCATGGTAATTAATCGATGTAATTAGTGAAAAACCAAAGAGGGCTTGATTGTTCGGTTTTATGACTCAATTTGGAATCAGTTAACCGGTAGAAAGTGTCGAGGTAAGACGTGTCGGGTCTCGCCGGGTAGTTCGTTACCGAAAAATATTTCGTAGAAATAATTCGACAAGTTCAATTGAGTGTCAGTTCCGTTCATTTTCAATCATCCGAAAAGTGAATAGTTTATAGTGTTTTTAATTTATAATATCGTTTCGAAATATACTTTTTAAAAAATGGCGGTGCGGATGAAACTGCTGTGCAACTGATGCAAATAATCTCGATCCTGTTATTTTATTCTACACATCAGTATAAGTATGCGAAATATTATATTAAATATGCGCCTAGAAGAATCGCAAAATATCAATTCAAACATGTCAAAAATGAAAAAGCGGCCGCGTTTGCTGCTCGTGAAATGAAAAATTGAAAAGAAATGTTCTGAAATTCAAGAGAAATAGATTGGCGAAAAATAGATATACAGAATTTTCTTCAAATGGATTTATATTTCGGAAAAAAAAGTATCGAATATATTATTTTTTGATGAAAGTAATAAGCCTAATTTTTATTTCTCCGAAAAATTCCTTTTTTTAAACAAAGGTACGAAATTCTGTTCTCGCATCTGTTATACTCAATGTTAGAAATTGAATTTTCAATTGCGAATATTTTAATTAAATGGTCAGTAAACACAGTTTTTTTCATGCAAATATTGTAGCTGGTCCCAAAATGATTAATTTTTCTTTTAATCAAAATTTTTTATATACATATACGGACGACTCGAGAACATTACCTTGACGAAAAGTTCGGATGGATAAATTGAGATAAATAATAATAAAAATATCGTTTTCTGCGTAGTTAGAGAAATTTTCGCGATTCTAGAGTCATGCATGGACGTTCGTTACGATTATGATGACGCTAAGCACCTCCAGGGGTCACGCACGAACGGAGATAAGAAATCCGGGACTCTGTACTCGATGTTGCGGTTTCTCGGAGCTCACGCCTCGACACGCCGCTCGGACAGCCTTTAATCGGTGCTCGTTATTTTTTATTTTTCTTTTACCGGATAAACACAGTTGAAAAATTTATCGTTGTCGGATTTTCGAGAAATTCTTTCCTAATATATCGTGCCCGACGAAAATTATTACATTTCCTTTTAGAATTATTTACGAAAAAGCTGATTATTCGATTCTTCTGTCATTCGAATAATTGTTTTATCACTAAAAAAATCAAAGATTAACTTAATAATCAATTTTATATTATATTATTAATTAATTATTAATTATTAAATGTAATAATCGAGATAAAAATTGATTTCAATAATTGTAGTAATATTCAGCCTGATTCAACGCCAGGAATAAGCGATATATAGAAAAAAACAAGTGACTAAATTCAATTTAAGGTTATTTTATCATCAAGGAAAATCTACTATGAAAATTTTATTTTTTTTTCGCAAATGAATACTTCATTTATCTAATTAAAGAATTTAATTGTAATTGGCAGTTCTGTTTTTTAATGGAAAATTCTTAAATTCAAGTTTTTTTGTAGGTTGAACAAGCTCTTTTTTGAAAATAGTTGTAGAAAAGTTTAATTATCATCATTTTACTATAAATTTTTGTTTTTAAAAACTTTAAAAGAAAGTTTAAATTATACTTCGTTCGTTTTGAACAAAATGATTCAAGTTTATAAATCAATTTCAAAATAATCAATTTACTTCCAAATCCTTAAAATCGTCACGAAATGATTTAAATTCAACGTCACAAATTCGAAAAATATACTTTTGAACGAATATTTATAAATTACGAAGAATATTTAAATTATATTTCGTTGTCCGTATACACTGAAAACGAAATTTGGTTGATTCAACAAAATATTTGTTTCAATACGTTCAACGATATTATTTTGCAAATTGAACTAAATTCTTGGTTGATTAATAAAGCAAATAACATAATAACACATAAAGTAAACATTAAACAAATTTTTATTCTCGTTGTAGTCAATTTAGTACTGAAAATCGACGCGAAATTGCTTGAAATTAAACGCGATAAGGCCGAAAAATGTGTTTTTCAATCAGTGATTTTATTTCGCGAAGAATTTGGCGGAGCTACGGAATTCTTTCGTCGCGAGAGCTCGGTAATCTCGCATCGTTGCGAGGGCGACACCGGCGTCGGGCAATTTCGCAATTTCTCACCTACGACCTGCCCTCATGCATGCGCGATCATGCTCTTATCGGGATGAGTAAATTGGACGAATTAGCGTGGATATCGCGTACTCGTCTATGTATACACGAACGAACAACGTATGAGACGGAACAGAGGCTCGTCTTGATTCTCAACTTTTCGTTACACACAGAACTTTGTCTAAACTGCGAGTATCTTTTTCGTCCGTACCGCGAATCGTGTGGGTGGCTCGGAAATGGAAATACCATTTCATTTCACAATAAGCACGTGTTCGTCCTTCAATATCGAAATTTTCTTCAACTTTTGATCACTTTTCGATCCCTTCCTTTATACTTTTGAAAAAAATTCACCCACCCACTTTATGTGATAAAAAATCAAGAGTCGATTTACAAGTTTTATTTTATTTTCTTTTTTTCTATATTTTTTATTGGACGGTTTTTATGGTCAAATGATAAATGTCGAATAAAAAATGTGGAATGTCGAGGGTAAATATTTTTGTCATTTCATATAGTCAAAATAAAAAATGTTTGAGGATGTTTGAGCGATAGTTTTGAAAATGTGAGAATTTGATGAATTTTTGGTATTTTGTTCTTAAGCATATGAAAAAATGTTGTGCCAAATTTGAAATCATTTCACTGTTGAGATTTAACATTGCTTCTTATGTGGAGAATTCGTAAATTTTCACTGATTACAAATTTAAAAATAAAAGATTCTTTTGCAAATTATTGTTCATTTCGTATAGACAACATTTCAAAACGTTTTACTAAATTTTTTAAATTTTGATTGTTTAAGCAATGAAAAATATTGAAATTATAGTTAAAATATGCTCAAGTTGCTAATCGATAGTCAAACTAAGACTCGAAAAACTGGCAACTTTTTAGCAAAAGCCACAGTCTAGATTTTACAAATTGAACGTAAAGAATTTATATACTTTTTGCTGGGATTGTCTGTCCGACACATCCATATAAAAATGTTGAAAAATTTATCCAATTCTTATATTTATAAAAACATTATTCACGCAGAGATAAGTGTCAAATAGTATCGTTATTTTCGAATGGAGAAGTTAAGAGCAGAATGCTAAAAAAAAACACACCGAAAGATATAGATATTGACAAATTTGTTGAATCGATATCAATTTTTAGTTTTGTCGGCTTTGTTCACTTTTCTCGCTACTGCGAAGAAGAAAATTCATTGTTGGCCGAAGTGCATCAGCGAGCAAAGTGCAAAGTTTACCAGCATTGTGTACCTGAATGATAAAGACACCTCAGACTTATTGTGACTAATATATTTCGAATGTAACGCGCACATCGGGGTCAACGAGATAATCTCCGGCTGTTTTCTCGGGTGCACTCACTTTTCGCATCTCCGCGAGTTACGAACTCCACTTCAAGTATTTACTCAGGCTTCTTCAATACGTAATTTCATGTTTTGAACTTTAGTCATCCACTCGAGTCTTCGCTCTCCAGTTTCTCTCGTCACTTTATTTTTTCACCTGCACAAATTACTTCGAATCCGATCGTTTTTTTTCTACATTGTTCCATTTTTTATTTTCCTTCAGATTATATTTCACACGAATTATCCTTTTTTATATTTACAGCACCTTTTATTTAATTTAATTTTTATTTTATTTTATTTTATTTTATATACTATTTTTAAATATACTTTTTACAGTATATTTAAATTAGTAATGTAAATAAGTAATAAATTACTTCAATCAATGTTTCTTTTCGTTCACTCCATATACTCTCAAAAATAGAATGAAATATTTCACAAAATTAAATGAAAATTGTAAAAAAAATGTTACATGCGAAAAAATGAGTATATTCCGGCGCATAAAATATTTAGCAGCATCGCCGTTTGGAACGTTTACACGTAAATCGTGGCTACTTTATATTTAAGAAGGAACGAGCGATATATGAGACTTGGCCGACAATTTGTCGACGTGATTTCTGTTTCGGTCACGTTTTGAAATTCGAACTATCGTATACCTCGGGTTATGGCGATGACGAAAATACATAGCGAACATAGTAACGTATATACCTAGAATGGGCACACGTGGGCCACGGCAGATTTTACCGGGACCTCTACGGGCGCAGGAGCGGAACGGTGCGTGGCAGGAGAACGAATTTAATTTAAGGGTGTTCTGTTCGTATACAGCAAAATTCAAAAGTTTGGCTATAATGTTTTTCTCCCTTACTAAATCGTTCAAGAGTTTCATTTTAATTAATTTATTTATTTTAAACGATATATTTTAATATTTATTTTAAATAAAATGAATTATTTAAGTTCTACTACTGCAAATTAATTAAATTAATTAAATAAAATAAATTTTTTTAATTTCTACTACTGCAAATTTCCTAAAGAAAAGCATACTTGAAAGCTAAGGTCATCCAATGACAGTTCTACTCTCTTTGTGATTGCATAAAAAAATGATAAAATGTTTTTAAAATATTAAATGAATGTTATTCTTTAAGGCCATTAAAAAATCAGTGGAAAATTTTACGTAAGTTTGGATACTCGTTACTTAAATATTTATTGTAACAAATCGCAACTTTTAACACGTGCTCTTATGACAATAATTTTTAAAATTTAATATTTTGTTGAGGTGTTACCTAAGCGTTGTATAATTTTTACTCGATATTTTAGAGATATTTTTTAATTTAGAATTAATTAAATTAATTTAATTTAGGATTAATTAAATTAATTTAATTTAGAATTATATTAAATTAAATTAAATTAATTTAATTTAGAATTTTCAATAATTTTGCGTCATTTTCTATTTTGAACACAACGTAAAAAACGCGGGTTCACGAAACGAGAACGCGCGTGGTGAAAAGAAAAAAAATTTTATATGGGCGCTTATTAATAAAATGAAGGATGATAAAATCGGTTTCGTCATCTTTGCTTTCATCTCGCGAGATGATGAGCCGTACGAATCGTACTCGCAATACGTCAACGTTGTCATGAGATTCGTAACGAACCACTTTTCCACGCGATATTTACAATTACTTATCGCTCACGCGGTGAATCTTCTCGTCGCTTTGATCGTGCATTTTGTTCGTATTATCCAACAATAAATAACAGAGATAAGTTTGTTCGAGGAAATAACTCGGACCGTGTTGAGAACAATATCTTTTATTTTGTCGAAGATATAATTTTGTTTAATTATAACTCGATACAGAGCCGCAGGATTCATTGTAAAATCATGATAATCGAATTTTCGAAGTCTCCATAACATTTCATGTATAACTACCAAAAAAAGCTCGTCTTTGAGAATCTTTCATTTGAGAATCTTTCATTTAAAAACGTTATACTTTTAATTTCGCTAAAATGTCAAATCTCGATTAATCAAGCATTAAAGATGTACGGAACAGACAGTTCTAAAAAAAAAATAAACTCTTGAAATTATGTATTTGGTAAAAGATGTAGAGTGGTTTTGCTTGCTGATTTTTCGGGGTTAAAAATGATGTTTTCAGCAATAGAGATGGGCAGAGCTCTATACTTTCCTGAGAAATTAAAATTTTTTAATGGATCATGTTTATTGCACCATCGATGAAATAAACATTGAAAAATTTTCATTTCTCAGAAAAGTATCGGGCTTCGTCTATACCTGTTCAGCAATAAAACTTTGTTTACGTTTCTGGCAGTCCATTCTATTAAGTGGCAATAAACGGACGAGAATTAACGCGAATAATTTAGTTTCAGGTACCTGAGTTGAAGCTTGGCATACCAAAACATCATTTTATGATGACTCATTATCTGAATATCATTAAACGGTAACATGTCTGTATAACACAGCGACAAAATAACACACCAAAATAACACACGTTATAATAACACTAAACATCAATATCACACATGTAAATATCACAAAAAAATGTCACACGAGTAAATAAGACAAAACAAAAAAGACACAAATCAAAAGAGCACGACGATTTTCAATTATGATATTTATTTTGTGTATTATTTTGATTTGTAATATTTATATTGCGTTTTATTGTGGTGTATATTATTTTGACGTGTGATTATTCACTGTGTTATGCAGACATAGTACCCATTAAAAAAAAATCAGTCCTCTAGTACGTCTTTGATTAATCAGGTTTGAAGGGAAGTATAACTATTTGAAGGAACTGATACTTAAATACAAACATTTTTGAAACATTGCCAGAACACTTGCTACTCAACATCAACGTTACATATATTATGAAAAAAATTAGTATACAAATTTTTTTTAACAGAGCAAGTCTAGGTAGTAAATTACAAGTCTAGGTATTAAATTAAATTACGTTTTGAAATGACCGTTGATACAAAATGAACACTACCACGAATATATATAAAAAAAATTCATAAACATCTCATACTTTTAAAATTGTATTTAGTGCAAATTTACGAATTCTTAAGAATGCTTAAGGTAGTACAACCGAGACATTTATTAATCTATTATTAATTAATTAATTAATCTATTCAAAAGTTTGTCCTTCTGTGTTAACTAAATCATCAGTTGAAATTTCTTGAGACAGAATTTATTAAAAAATTGTACAGATCTTCGTTAGCATTGTGTTAACGTGTTTGCAAAATTTAAAAAGCCTTTACCATGTAATTATTTAGATATTAATTTTTTAAAATGGCTACTTTTAACATGGGAGATTCGAAATAGCAACGACTTTCAATATATATATTATCTCAATTTCTAGATGGTGAAATTTTGTAAAATTTGACACATGTTTTTATATGACATTAAAGAAGACCTGTGCAAATTTTTAAGAAAATCTGTCTGAACATGGTTTTGCGGTTGTACTACCCTAAGAACGAAATATCAAAAAAGTATCGAATTCTCATAAATATTTTAAAAACTACCCCTCATACATCCTTAATTAAAAATCGATACAGAGCCGCTGGTTTCTTCGTAAAATCATGATAATAAAAGTTCCAGACAAGTCCTCCATTCGTGTATAAGCTCCAAAAAAAAATCTCGTTTTTGAAAATCTTTCATAAAACGTCACTATATATAAATT
Source organism: Cremastinae sp. A BG-2022a (assembly GCA_030522545.1). Taxonomy (NCBI): domain Eukaryota; kingdom Metazoa; phylum Arthropoda; class Insecta; order Hymenoptera; family Ichneumonidae; species Cremastinae sp. A BG-2022a. Next base: position 7,919 of record JAPYYW010005361.1, read on the forward strand.
TCACTAAAATAATGCTAAATCTCGATTAATCAAGCATACATTAATCTAAAAAAACAAAAAAAAAAAACAAAAAAAAAATTATCGTTCGACGAAATCCGAGTAAGTTTAAACGATCGAAGCCACCGCGTTCGTCTCGGTGGTAAGGCCGAAAATGCGGAAATTGAAAGTCCTCTCGGTGGCTAACGTTGTGCTCTCGCAACGGGCGAGGTTGTAATTTACGCTTTGCGCAAACTTTGCCGTGCGAGATGTGTTTCGCGTTTGTAATAATGGCGACCGCGCCCCGTCCGCGAGATGAGGCTCAACGACCTCTCTCGCCGAGAGAAATCGTTCAACGGGGCCGCCGCCGCGCGGCCGTGTGTGCGTGAGCCTGCTTTCGTATCTCTTTCCGTTTCTCCTCTCATCTCGCTCGCAGTCACGTCGGACGTTCTGCACGCTCGACGCGAGCTGGTACGCGCTGCGTGCGATCTCTATCTCCCTCTTCTTTTTTTTTCTCTCTCTCTCTCTCTTTTTCTCCCTCCGCTCCCGCGCACAAAACTCGCTAGTGAGACGCGCGTGGCGATTCTCCGATTCTCTCGAGAGAAAGAGAAAAAGAGAGAAAGAGACGCGCATCATCGCCAACAGCGGGAGAGCCAAGAAAACGGACCACGATGTCTGGCCGCGCTTCGTGTCCGGAGTTTCTTTCTTCTCTCTCTTTTCTCTCTTTCTCTTTCTCCTCCCCCTTTTTGCCCTCTCTCTCCCTTTATTTTCGATCGCGAATGCCGCAAGCACACACGTCGCGGACTCTCGTATCGTCTTCGCGAGCGAGAGCAGAAAAATATGTAATATGTTTTACATCAACGTTCGGACAGTGACGCGATCGAGGAGGTGCTTTTTGCCCGGCACGCCATTTTGATAAAAAAAAACATCGGTATTCGAGGCTCGAAGCGACACTCGAAAATGCGCGGCTCTCATATATTTATATATAACGGGAGCATTGTCTCGAACGATATGTTTGTAACGCCCTCGATCGATCGCTCTCGGTTTGTATCGAACGCGCGATAAACTGATTGCTCGGCTCTGGAGGGCTCCTGCGTGTATTTATGGCTGCGGAACGCCATTTTGTCGAGCCGTCGGATACAGAAAGCGAGCCTGCCTCTCTCTCTCCCCCGTCCCCGTCGAAGGGCGAAGAATCGGGGATGAGGTCGCACGCGACGACCGCTCGTCATCCGTTTCATTATACTCACGACCCGTCGAGCCGAGCTCCATACCCGAAGCTTTAATGGAGTCGCGGTCACAGGTAATCCCGGGATTATCTCTTTTCGCGCCTTGACAACCGGAAATGAGTACCCCCATTCTCAAAATCCCCTTTAAATTATTTTGTCTGGATTCATATACTTTAGTACACCAAATTTCAGCGGGCGTGCAACCTCCTTTGTATTCTCTATGATTGCAAACACTCTCGTCTGCAGATCCAAAGTTGAAAGTCAGACGACAATCTGGTGATATTCAAGTCAAAATGATTTTTCTTGTAGTTTTATTTTCACGTAGAGTCCAGGCTATTGTTTCGGTATAGTCAAGCTCATTGAACATTTTTAAAGAGGTTGTAAGGGAATGTCAAAAGTTTATGGAGAATTTCCTGAATATGTAACGATTCGATAGAAAATAAAATTAGCTTTCCAATAACCATGAAATTTATATATAAGTTATCGAACTTTCTGTGAAGAAAAATATATTTGAAAATGACAAATTTACACGGTAATTTTGCTTCGCGTATGGGGTGTGTAAATGAGTATTTATTTGAGCAATTAACACGTGCAGACAGTAGAGAATTACATGAATTTTTGATATGGTGTTCCTATAGAGAGGTGTTATTGATGATATCTACAAAAAAATGTGAGGTCATGGAACAAATAAGAAAAATTTATCGTATTTATCGACAGTTCACTGTGTCAAACCTCTTTCGTACATTCCTTCAAAATGGTGTCTAATTTTTAAAAGTATAAATTAATTAAAAACATTATTCTTTTGAAACGCACTAATCAACATAATTAGATTAATACAAAGGAATCTCTTTTAAAAAAATAAATAAAATGAATCTTTCTTAAAATTGAAGTAATTTTTTTAGTTTTAACCCGATCACTTTATCGTGGGTCGTTGGAGACCCGATCGATTTTTCTCTTGTCTCATTTCTCAGAATCCAATAGATGTGTTTATGAAGATAAATAACATATTTGTTTAAGTTTTTTTGCAATCTTTACGGTGTGTCCTCAAAGTAGAAGTATTCAAGAGAGTTAAGGAATTTTTTCAGATTTTTTCATTGCAAATTACGTATTTTAACATGCCTTGAGTCTTCAGCGACCCACGATAAACTTAAAAAATGTCGAAAAACACGAATATAGTAATCGTGTTGATAAAATTGCGAAAAATTTACACTAATATTATTTGTTGATATTATACAAAAATATATGCGTAAAATTAGAAAATAAAAACAGTGTAGAATTAATAAGAGCTTTATAAGTAGAATATTTCTAAAATTCTACAAAAGCAAAATTGTGTACCAAAGATCTTAATGCAATATATCAAAAAAAAGATTCATGTATTTTTTATAATGTATAAAAAAAAATTAAACTGATGATTTTACATTCAGTTTTAATGGAAAGTAAATTTTTGCACGAACCGTCGCGATAGAAATATTTTGAAATAAAAGTGTAGCTTTTTGAGAAAATTGCGCTTATGGTGCGTAACATGCGTTTTTCTCATAAAGTCGAAGAAGAGAGAGAGAGAGAGAGAGAGAGAGAGAGAGAGAGAGAGAGAGAGACGAGCGATCTGTGTCACAATTCGGTCGGGCGTCGAAACGTTTGCACCGCGATATCGTATGGAAGAAGCGCGGCCGGGGAGAAAACGAGGCGCGGGCAACAAATTAATTCTACGATGAGAAAAGGAGGACTCGGTAGAAGAAAGAGAAAGAAGCGTGAAGCCGGTGACGTAATCGCCGCGCGCCGCTCCCGTTCACCCGCCGTCCGAATTACACGGCGTCGCCCATCTTGGCTCCATCGGGCGGCCACCGTCGTAGTACCGCTGCTGTGTGCTCTTCTCTCTCAAAGGGCATGGCCATCGATCGAGAAACTATGTGGGAAGGTCGTCTCGCGAGCTTTAGGACCGCGCTTTTCCCCCCTCTCCTCTCAACCACGTCAAAACGTGACTACGAAAAGCACTGCTCGCATATCCCAATCCCTCTCTCTCTCTCTCTATCTTACACTGAGAAAAAATGTTGGTTGAATCAACTGAAATATTGATGATTCAAAAAATATTGGTTTGAATCAACCGAAATTTTGTCGAATCGACCAAATTTCAGTTGATTCAATCAATATTCTCAGTGTACATTCACGGAGAAAAAAAAAGTCAAGGATTTCCATAAAAAATGTCAATCGAACGAACATTTTATTCTTCTGTGATCAAACGACTGGAAAATTTCCCGACTGTTGTATTTATGCAAAAAAATTCTATTTCTCAACAGTCTATTTTCTTATTTTCTTGGATTAAAAAACAGCATTTTTTATCCATTTATTTTGTATTCTATTATTGAACGTATG
>JAPYYW010005368.1:0-12668 GCA_030522545.1 Cremastinae sp. A BG-2022a
AGTTTGTAAATTATATATATATATATATATATATATATATAGGCATTATTGGCAAGTTCTCCAAATCTTACAATTAGTGATATTATAGAGACAACATTTTTAAGGTTTTAGTGTTATTAAATATAAAATGGTCAACCGTGAAAATTTCAAATATCTAAAAATTGGAAACTTCATTTTAGCATTCTCTATAATTACAGTGAATGCAACTTTCGAAAAATTGTAAAAAGTATTCAACGTGACCTGAACGACGTTGAATCCAGAAAAAACTTTTCGAAAGTATTGTAAATATTTCATTTCGCATAGAAAAATTCGAAAATACTATTTTCATAAAGAACAATGTAAATCTGATTTTTTTCTTTATTATTGAGGGTGATCGAGCTTCCTTTATATTTTTATTCTCATCTGTGTGCGTACACGAGGGACCATTTTCGTCTTTATATACTGCGGGGAGCTATGATTCACCGGATTGTGAGAAGACAAACTGCGAGGAATAACGAGTGAGAAAGTGATTGCTACGCCAAGGCGTACACTTCGGAAGCCGAACGGCCTTCGGCCTAAAAGCTTTTCAGGGATGAGACACTGGCCAACGAAAGTTCGATAGCGACCGAAATAAAGGATACGCGCTGGGATGTTACCAGGAATAAATATAAAATATATAGGTACGCGGAGCATGGCGGGAGGGACACGGAGGGATTCTTAATTGAATATACTTCAACTACGATTGATGTTCCCTGTCGAATATGCTTGATTAAGAATCTTTCGAGCGAGAATTCGTTTGTACTGAATCGGCTACCACGACACAAGACAATGAATGAATAAATTTTAAAAATAATGTCTTTTTTAAGAATGTATGTCATGTATCAAATTCGTAGTACATCTATTCGTGTTTTTTAATTAGTCTTTTATGCGCAAATAACAACGGCAATAAATTTTTTGTCCAAATAGTGATTTAAGAAATAAGAATAGTGTAGATATTAATAAATTTCTACAGTATGAAATAAAATTATTAAGACCTGATTTGACCACTTGAGACACAGACATTTTGTGCAGCCAGCCCATCACAACTACGCAATTTGAAATGCCCTGAACACGAAAAAGTTCAATCAAGAATATTTATGTAAAAATATCGGCAAGGATAGTTTTTTTTGTAGAAAGATCGAGGATAATATTTCTAGTTATAGAAAATACATTTTCTTTTTATCTATTGACTATAGAAAACACCAATTTTTCGCTTTTTCTTGTAATTTGATTTAACTCCGGTTAAAGTAACACAAGGTTACATGAAATCTTGTATGCTAATTATTTGCTTTAAATGAACAATAAGGTTATTATTTTTCAAACGATGAGAAATAACTTATTTATATTGCTATAGATTTCAATATTAATGGAAATTATAATAAATAAAATAATGGGTACACACCCATAAATGACAGTTTCATTTATGGAGGTTAGGGAAACCATAGTTCAATTCGCGAAAAGTTTGACTATCTCATAAATGTGACATAGATCCTTAAATACATGCAATTATTCGAGTTAATTTGTTAAGAATTTTTTTTCATGGTTGCCCGGAAAGTGCGTATTTGAGCGTAGTTTTGCGTGCGGAAATAGACCATTTCAGCATTCATCTTACTTCTCCACATGCTGTACATGGTAACGTGTTTTACGTATACTCTCGCGGAAAAGTAAGTCAACGAGCTTCAGACAAATGTTAATGTCAATGCATTGATAGTTACAGATAGAAGGTTGGTCGAAATGCACCTTCCGAACAACCATAAAAAAAGTATTTTGTAATACATGTACAAAAGTGAACTCATGCTGAAAGCGGCATAAAAGTTGCATGTACACTACCGCTCAAAAGTTTGGATACACCAGTCGATATTTCTTGCCGCACTTAAAGTTGGATAACTCTGTCAAAAAAAGATATTCGAATTTCCAAAGCGGCATTATAAAAAAGATAGATCAGGCTTCAGTTTGCTCTATTTCAGTATTTTTTTCGATTTTTTTTTACCCGGTACGGACTTTGATTCGTGACCGTTTTTAGGCCTTTTTTCGATCATCGCGAATCAGGCGCACAATTTCAGGAAATTAAAAAAAAATTTTTTATTATGAAAAACTTGAAAGGGAATGTTGAAGCTTCATCTTCCTCTTTTTAAAAATTATTTGCGATTTTTTTTCGGAAAGTTATTTAATTTTTGGCTAAAAACAATAATTTTTGAAAAATTCAAAATAACCCAAGAAGGATAGAGTTTAAGGTAGTTCTAAACAACATCATTGTAATGAGATTTCGTTGAAAATTTGTGCAAAACTTTTTTATATGATCTTGCATACGTGTATCAAATTTTAAAAGGTTTCACCGTGTAGATATCGAGATATTTAAAAATCACGATTTTCAGGCTCTCCCATAAGAGCACATGTTAAATATCGCAATTTTTAACCCTAAATATCTTAACTTCGGGACGGTGAAGCTTGTTGAATTTTTGTACAATTCTTTATGGTACTTCAAAGAAGTTTTCCTCAGTTTTTTAGAAAAATCTCATAACTTTATTATTCATGATTTTCATAGACATATAACGAGCACAGATCACCTTGGATGACCTTGAATTTTGTGTATGTTGTTCTTGAATCGATTTTCAACAACTTTTCTTAATAAACTTAAGCTCAAAAATCATATGGTACAGAGATAAATTAAGAAACAAATTTTTGATTTGACTGGATACAAAAAGTTGCGTATTTTCATACTGAATCGCCTGGAATTTTTTCACAATTTTTCTTTGAAATTTTTTTTGGAGTAATTTTTTCGAAACTCACAAGTGAAATTTTTTTTTTCAAGCCGATAAAATGTTTTAAGGTGATGTGAAATATCCAATTTTGAGTGAATTTTCAGACAAATCCCACGCTGGTATTTATCAAGTAATTGAACTGAAATTTGAATATATTATGCAGCGTACACTGTATTAAGACGTGATATTCTTGGAATTTAAAAAAAAAATAAAAAAAACCAAAGTACAAAAATTTTCTTTTCGTTTTTTGAAATTCCAAGAACGTCATGTACTAGTATAGTATACACTATATAACATATTCAAAATTCAAATTATTTGCTTGAAAAATACGAGCGTGGGATTTGTCCGAAAAATCACTCAAAATTGGGTGTTTCTCATCACCGTAAGGCACTCACCTCAACTTCACGAGTTTTTCATTAAAGAAACCGCCTTTGACTCCCAGCACCGTGTCCACGACTCATGACATCCGTTCGATTAACTTATCGATTTGGTCTTCTTCTAGTAAAAATGTAAACAAATGCGAGTGAATAGATAAGAGTAACACCAATAAAGGCGGATTTTTCGATTAAAAACTCGTCTAGATGAGGTGAGTGCCTTAAAACGACCTGGTGAGTGCCTTTTATCGGCCTGTAAAAATTTTTTTTTAATTTCCTGAAATTGTGCGTCTGATTCGCGATGGTCGAAAAAAGGCCTAAAAACGGTCACGAATCAAAGTCCGTACTGGGTCGAAAAAAAATCGAAAAAAATATTTAAATAGAGCAAACTAAAGCCAAACCCTGATCTATCCTTTTTAAAACGCCGCTTTGGAAATTTGAATATCTTTTTTTGGCAGTTATCCAACTTAAAGTGCGGCAAGAAATATCGACTGGTGTATCCAAACTTTTGAGCGGTAGTGTATGTACTGTACGGCGCATTTCACGGGGTAACCCGAGTCACCAGAACGTACCCCAGAAATGGCTCAACAAAATGGCCGATGCGCTGAGGCGGCGAGTGTCAGAGAGGCGGTCGAGCGCCAAGTATCGTAACGATACCGCCGGATTAAATCCGACTTTCTACAATAAGTTTTACGCCCCTCCGAAGGTCACTCTCACTCACCTCCTCACGCATCATACAGTTAGCTCAGCCCCGTATGGTAGAGAGGGCGGTAGGGAAGATTCGAGGCAGAAACCGGAAAAGACACGCCAAATATAATGAAAGAGAATAATAATAATCCGAGACTACTTATCCCAAGATACGCTCCATATTATTTTATTCAACCGACGAATTATTACGGGAACTCTCAACTTAACCGGCTAGCGCTGTTCGCGAATAAGCTACACGCGCGATTTATAATTTTTTATTACTCATGCGGGAAAAGCGGCATCGTTACGCACGCTTTTACGGTTGAAAAGTAGCCATTTGCCTATTTTATTCGGTCTTTTATATTTGGGTGGGATAAGTTTACTTTGCGTACGCAAACTATTCTTTGCGCACGCAAATTATTCGTTGCGCACGCAAATTTAGATAAAAATAACTGATGCGGCAAAAAAATTAATGAATAACGTTGTTGAAATTAAACCAAAAAGAACCACAATTGACAGATATAAACTGATTTGAGGTTGATGTGACAGATAATTTAATTTATAAAATAATTTTTAAATATACTGTCAGGGGGATTTTCGAAGGAATAGACGGCAAGAGAACTAGACTATGCGGATTTCTCTTTACATTTAATAGATAAAAAGAAATATAACAATTTACAATATTCTCAGTTTTTGCCGAGCCTTCCTCGTGGTCCTCGGGCAATTATGACGCTCGGCAGGTAATAGTCGGGCGCCAGTTATCTTTCAACAATGAATTTTATAATAAAAAGAAAAGATCTCAGCTGCGGGTATACTGAACGAAAATGGCGGTTCCACCGCTGGGAAAAATATGCCTCAGGCACGGCCTCGGAAAACGGGAGATGACACCGAGTTCGAGGGGGTTCCGTGCCACGCAGGACTAACAAAAATAAAGAAAACGATATTCACGCGTCGGGACTACAAAAAATGCAAATAAAAATAATAACGCGAAAAGGGGAGTTTACCACGCACCACGACTCGATACGGACGAATCGTACCTCGAATTTTGATAACACACTCGTACTTACAGTTTTTCGGTGGGTAGATGAGGGGTACTCACACACGGGCGGCTTTCTTCCGGCTCGTCCTCGATATCCGGAGTACGATGGTGGCGGCTCTCTTTCTCTCTCATACACGCTCTAACGCTCGCTCTTCTCGCTCTCTATCGGGGAAATTATCCGCTCGGTTCGCGGGTCGCTCAACAAGTAACGAGTTCCGACATCCGCGCGGACCTCGCGACGTCGTTCTCCCCTCTTTTCGTCCAATATGGCCACCGCGGGTTGGCTCTCTCGGCGGGTCTTCAAATATGGCCCGTGAGGTGCTGCTATCCGTCGTGGTCAATACGTATTACGGTCCTCATCATAATTCCTCAAAATGCGCGGTCGTTTTGATTTTCCGCACACGCAAATTCGCGTGTGAACGGACGGTGTCTTGACCGGCTGCTGAATATCAGGGCAGTTGTCGCGAGTGGAGTTTTCCACGGGGCCTCGTGTAAGTTCCTTGACGACTCCATATATAGTGGAGTCGGACGGCATAGCGCGTCGAGTGGAGGCGCGCTACGTCTTACGACTCGGCTAGTGCTATCTTTGCTCAGCGTGAGCGAGTTGAGCACGGCGGGCGTCGAGTGGAACGGGTCCTCGTTCACTCTCTCGCAGCGGTTCACCGTCGGCTTCTGCTCACGTGCTCGCAGTGGTTCTCTGCTGGGTCCTCGGATACTGGCGATGGCCGGGTGACGTCCCTCGCTGTGCCTCGCATGTGAGTACCCCTTTACACTAGTGGAGGGAATAACTCAGGACTCTCACGGAGAGGAGGGGAGTAACTGGGAGGGTATCTGTTCTAGGACTACAAAATATAGATTATTACCAATAATAATGCGCAAAATAATAGTCGTGGTGGACTGTTGAGCGATTGACCTTTCCTTGTAACGTTCACAACGTTACAATACTAATAATAAAAATTTACAAAAGTTTTAAAATGAATTTAGAATTTAGAGTGATACCGGAAGCTGATGAAAGCTCTAACCACGGATACTTTATATATTTATTAACTTTTCAGTTATTATTTTTATTTAAGAAATATATATTGTATATATGTCTTAACTTTTCAGTTATTATGTTTGCAGGGGGGGGCGAAGCCGGGCGAAGCCGAACCCCACCGGGGCTTCGCCCCTGGACCCCGATGTACCCCCTAGACATATTCCCGCATTTGTAATAAAAAATAGTATGTGCAACTCGTGCGGCGTTGTCGGTTGCCCCCTCAAGCAAAACGAGCGCAGCAAATGCGCTCAATTTCGCCATGGCAACTTCGAAATATACTATTTCGAAATTGAGGAACAATGCTGGTAAAGGTAGGACAACAGCGCTCTCGCAAAACGGTACGAAAGACAGCATCTTCGCGGGCGAAGGTTGTCTGGTTGATAGTAGGTAGCGTGTCTCGAGGATCCCCGAGAGGGCAAGAAGGCAACACTCTGGAGCATCCGAATCAACATTAAGAAATAAGTCTCGACAGCCGTTCACTCAAATAACGCGAATAAGATCGCTTATTAATTTCTCACTCGAAAGGAAAATAAAGAACGGAATAGCCAGCGAGGAAATAGGTAGGCTCTCATCGCTCGGGAGCGAGAGAGCGTGAGAGAAAACAGTGGCTGGCTCGTGCAAGGTGAAATGAGAGAGACAGCGCTAGCGTATTTCATCGATAACAATAGAATTACCGGAATCCGAAATTTTAACATAGGGACCGTTCGAGAACGAAATGAAATAATACCGAACCCAATTTTATAACACGAGTTTAATTAGAAAATTAATCGCAACCAAAATCACAAAATGAATGCCAAAACAATATTTCTGCGATGAACTTTCATACAAAAATAAATCCGCAAGGTAACGACTCAATATAAAATAAAAATTCGAAATAATGAAAATATCAAGGAAATAATAAACCGCGATCGCGAGAGAGAGGAAAGTGTTAGAGATTGCGACACGAAATACAAAATATTCTCAAGCTCGTAATCCGGGAGGGAACTCTCGGATCGGCCAACCAAACTACAGGAAAATTCAAATAACTCGAAAGAATATAAATCATAACTAAACGATAAGCCTCACTCGATCAACGGGAGGAGCTCCGCGGAATAAAAATGCTACCAGCGATTCCCGAAATCCCATTTGTATCCTACGAGAAATTTAATGCGACTCCGCAACAAAAAAAAACATGTCCCAGACAAAATTAAAATAAGAAAACGACACCGCAAATACTCAATGAAAATAACGTGCCCCGGGCAAAATAAATCCAGAAAAAGAAACCGCGACATGGCCAATCTCGAGGATTCCCCCTCGGTGGAGGAAAAATTAAGGTATGGTACATGGTCTCGAGGACTTACCGGTTCCGCAGCGTCGAGGATCCGCGAGAGAGAGAGAGAGAGAACAGGAAGAAAAGGCCGGACCCCGATGACGATAATTCCACCAGGAAGTCGTCCTCCGTCACAGGTAAGCAGGAAAAAGGCAGCAACGAGGCCGGCAGCAAGAAATCCTCAGGACGTCTCCTCAGGAAGGCAGTAAAAAGCACAATCTCGTCGTTGCTCTCTCGTCAGATCCTCCCGAGCTCGCGAAACCGGCGAAATCCCCCGATTTTTCAAAAATCTGAAATTTGATTGGACCGCGCACTCACGCGAGCTGCGCACGCCCAATTTTCCTAACGCTCTCTTCTCTCGCTCTTCGCGACGGTCGCTCGCGAAATTCAAATTTCACGTCGACAGGTTTCCGCCCGTCCTTATCGGCGGCTGGTGTGCCCTTGCTCGTGGTTCGCTTTGCTCACCGATCCTCCCGAAGCCTCGCCCGGCTTTCCCGAGAAACTGGGATCTCGCTGGCGGTAGGAGGTGCCATCCTTTCAGGCACGCTCTCGGTTGCCCTGGACCCACTTTCGCGTCGCCACCGACAAATTTCCCGGGTCCGTAGCGTACTCTCCTGTATGGAGAACCCGTCGAGCCCGAACTCAGATAGTGGAGGGGAGGAGCTGGAAGCCGGAGTGCGCCACCATTTCGGCCTTCCGACGCCACTCCACGACTCCCGCTCTCACGCACTGGCGCACACACGCGCCAGATCTACAAAAAATAAAGTTCTCCGGACGGAGACCCGAGTTCTCGTTCCTCCGAGCGGGCAGTCAGGGGCGTAAATCCGCCCCCATGGTCGACACATACAGGGACCATGTAACGGGGCAAATGTCACGTTACAGTACATTCGACTCGACCTGTTGTGAATTGATGAGTATGACAGTTGAAACGCGAGCCGAAGGCGAGTGTGAAAGTTACAATGTATTCTAACCTCCGTGGTTACAATCACACGAGTGCGAGTCAATCTGCCACAAGTTTTCGGCGAATACTCAACTACGCGCCATTCGGCATTCGTTCATCACTTTTTCCATTTGTATCACAATATACTATTTTTTACGCGAAAGAGAAAAACGATTTTTATTTGAAATCTATGGGCGCGTTCGGTTTGCTCCCGCTCACAGTCGTGGTCGAGTACATACATTATTTTCACATAAGCTTTCCATTGGACGTACCCATTCCATTAACGGCGCCACGACCTCCGCGGACGCAAACCGAACGTGACCATGTTGAACTGAATCACATGCTGAATCGATTAGAAAAAGAAAATAACATGCTTTCTGAACATTTAGGAATATATCTTCCAAGTCAAATTCAATACTTTTTACAAATTTTTTTTAACACGCTTTTTTACTGCAATTAGAGAATAGTAAAATAAAGAATCAGGTGTTTAGGAATGAAGAATTATCGTGGATATATAAAAAGTTAATTTTGTCACGGGGATTTTCGGAGGGAGTCGTCGGGATGAAGGAAAGCCGAAAAAATAAAAGAAAAGATTTCATATGCGAATTTACAATTAATTTATTTCCGAATAAGCCGACAAGCTTCTCTCGTTGTCCCTAGACAACTCTGGCCCCAAACAGGCATTGCTTGGGCGCCAGTTATCTTTCGATAACAGAAATCAAAAGTAACAAAATTATATCGCTGGAATAGTTTTTCCCAGTCGCGGTTTCTACTGACAAACTGGCGGTTCCACCAGTGTGGGTATTGACGTTCCGACACAAAACTCATAACCGGGGGATGACACCGACCACGAGGGGAAATTTTTCGTGCCTAGCAACGAACTCTATTGGGATCTGTCGAATGGCAATATACATGACATTTGGTGGCAAAAAACGAACTATACTTAGAGCAAATTCTTTAATCTCTTATTTCTTAAATAATTATTTGGAAAAAAATGTATGGCCATTATTATTTGCGTATCAAAGACTACTTCCAAAAAATGAATAGATATATCGCGGAATTGACTAGACATATACATTCTTTAATAATGTGTTTGAACTAATTTTTTAACTGCGACAAAAATTTCATGAATCTTTTTTGTTTTAATGATTCGAGGCTTGAAATTCATGGAGGATAATAAATAGAGAATATTGTATAAATAGAGAAAAGCTGGGAGAATTTTTCTCGTTGCAGCTGGTGGATCTTATGCTAATCTCACCTCCGCTCTCGATTCTTCTTTTTTCTTTCTGTTAAAGCACCTATCTCATATCCAAGCACAAAGCGAGTACAGAAGAGGAAAAATACGGATGAAAAAGTTGCTCGTTACACGATACTCAGGCCATAAATCTCTCTTCTAAGCTCAATCTGTTCGCCGACACCGCGAGCTCTCGAGCCAAGCGCAGAGGGTTAAAACTTCCCTATCTCCCTCTCTCTCCTTCTCCCGAGTTATCCTGAAAGCGTCTCGTACTTGTCCCGGATATACGCAAGTTCCCTCCTCGCGCTTCCGGGAAATACAAGTATCTCAGAGGAAAACTGCCGACGTAAGCGCCAGGTGTGCCAGGAGCCTTTTTTCTTTCCCTCTCTTAGCAAAATTTTCATTATTTCATGTTCACCGCCAGTTTTCGAAAAAATTTTCATTAAAAAAATATCTTCTCTGTTTTACAGCAATTTATAAAATTTTCACTATAAGATAATTTTATGTCCACGATTCGATACAGAAAAATAATTCGGAGACGTGATACATTTTTAGAAAGAATCGAATAAATAATCAAGAATACTATCGGCTAGAAGTGATGTGGGAATTGATCATATGCCGGCCTGAGAAACCGAGAGGTTAAATTTACCCCTGCATCGCTATCGCGTGGTACTGTAAACTCTTATTTCTGAAAGCATCGCAAGAAAACGATTAAGGAGGAAGAGAATAAGCCTATCTGTATAATCCAATATGTAGATATTACCGATCTCTCGGAGACTCAAGCGCTCGGGAAGGACATTTTGTTAAAAGAAACGATTGGTAATCATCGTTGAATGATCCTGAAAGAAAAAGCAGAGCGAAGATGAATCTTGCACGCTATCGTTCCAAGACATGTCATTGGCCCTTGAGATCTCAGCAATGTTCTTCAGCTCTTCGTGACAGGATAATGACTGCACTTTTTATTTTTTTTGCTACAAAATATCTATGTTCATTTGTTTTTAAACATATATGTATCTTTAAAACAAACGTTTATTTATAATATATTCTCTCAATAACATCTCTACTCTGACGTAATTTTGGTCTAATTAATTTCGAAAGAAATTTATACTACCAGTAATTCTATTCGTGTATAACATGTCTATTTCAAAATATCACTATTCGCCATGCCCATGCTCGGTCATGTCTTCATTACGCAATGTTACACACGCACATAAGTTAGTCCTTAAAAAAATAATCTTCCTGCTTGTCTGCTTCGAATAGGACGTCATCTACGTAAGTCGAATAAGAGATTACGTCGAGGAACGATTTGTTTTCGTCGTTGGCTACTTGTAAAAGTATACAATTTGCAAGATAAGGTGCACACGCTGCATCGTAAGTGCCGGTAAAAAGATAATTTTATTCTGGGACCGTTCTGTGTAGGTCGTCAAATAAAGCGCTAACAATATACATCACCACAATGCATTTTAATTTGTCGAAATATTTTCTCGGTATCTGCGATGTAAACGAATTTGTATCGACCGAAGCCGCCTGCATAGAATAACGCCTAATTTGTGTTCGTTTCGAACCGATTTATAAATACTCATTTAGAAGCGTTCTGTTTGAAGTTGCACTCTATGCGTTGAACACGACGCATACACGAGTTGTTGCATTTTTTCGTGTTACAGGGTAGTGCAGAATGTATACCGGTTTTATCTCAACTTTAACGTAGCCCATAAATTAATTGGGACCCATGAAAAAGGCCAACCTTGTAAGAATTCGGAATATATTTGCGCGAGTTCTAGTTTTTAACACGCTTTTATTAGCTTCACCTGTGTGTATGTTTGTAACCGACTCCTTTGAGCTCGATTTTGACCCACTTTGAACGGTCAGAATCAGTTTAAACTTTGCATACTTATTAAGGATTTATGACAATGCAATAATTTGATAAGTTTATTCCATTATCTTGAACAGGATCGCCAGGATTATAATTTTTAAAAAACTAAAAAAACACGCTTGTATACGGCAAATCGAACTAAAAAATGAAAAATAAAAAATTATATTAAAAAAACTAAAAAACACGCTTTAATGGTAAATTAAACTAAAAAGTGAGAAATAATTTTTAATATAAGAATAAAATAACAAACGAGAATATTAATATTATTGTGAAAAAAGCGTGGGGTGCTCAATTGAGTATTGATAACTGCTGACATATCGAGCACCCCACGCTTTTTTTACAATAATATTAATATTGGTAATTCTCTAGACAAACCCCCCCCCTCTGCGACGGAGCGAGGGAGTAAGGGGAAAGAGTGGGGGAGATCGTTAAAACATAATGCAACAAGAATTAGGTGGCAGTCACCCCCGCCCATCTTCAAAGGTTATGAAGGTTTAAAAAATTAGAATTGAACATGCTCAAGTATACATAATATAACTATATATTTTTGGCGAACGTTAAAAAATTGTCTCTGTTTTAAGGTAGGACAGAATAGAAAAATCATAAATGTCTCGTAGTCTCCCTCCCCTTGGACCTTGCGCTTGTTCTGGATGATGTCCAAACGGGATCCAGAGGCGAAGCCCCGATGGGGGGTTGGGGGGGGGGGTGCCCCCCCGCAAACACATTTATGCTTATTAAAAAGTATTTACATGATGGTGGGAGGGGCGAAGCCCCCCCCCCACCGGGGCTTCGCCCCTGACCCCCAGCAGGGACTTCACCCCTGGACTCCGTTTGGACATCATACAGAATAAGCACAAGGTCCAAGGGGGGAGAGACAGTACTTTATTTTTCACTTCCAGTTGATTGTACATCATCTTCCACTTCTTCCACTTTATCTTCATCTGTTTTAGGATACATTATGTACGTTATGTACTTCTCATAACATCGAAAAATGCCGAAATACTATTATTAAAGATACATCTGTAGATATACATCTAGAGTTAAAAATTGTAATTTTTTAAACCTTCATAACTTTTGAAGGGAGGGAGGGGTTACCACCACCTAATTCTTGTTGCATTATGTTTTCGCGACCTCCCCCCATTTCCCCCTTCCAACTCCGAGGGGGGGTTTTTCTAGGGAATTGCCTTAATACAGTCCGCAACCCCAATAAGAACGCAAAAGCCCCCAAGGGTAAGATTTTTATGGCCCCCCACTCCGTGCGCGCTTCGTGCTCGCTGACTCGTTCTGTCTATCTCTTTCTATCTCTTTCTTTTTGGTGTACGCTGATCCGGATAAGAACGATCGCTCGACCGAGTTTCAAACCGTGTTTCGAATCGCGCACGTTCTTTATATTCCT
>JAPYYW010005370.1:0-10043 GCA_030522545.1 Cremastinae sp. A BG-2022a
CGAGCTCGGAACTCGAGTCAGAGTGGGGGAAGCGCTCGAGCGAAAAAGCGGGCAAGCGTTCTTATTGAATCGTTCTTATTGGGGTAGTG
This sequence comes from Cremastinae sp. A BG-2022a, assembly GCA_030522545.1. Taxonomy (NCBI): domain Eukaryota; kingdom Metazoa; phylum Arthropoda; class Insecta; order Hymenoptera; family Ichneumonidae; species Cremastinae sp. A BG-2022a. The sequence goes on from JAPYYW010005370.1 coordinate 90, forward strand.
AACTGTAGTACATAAAAAAAAAACAAAAAAATTGACCTCGTATTAAGTTACGATATTTTAACTATTGTAGGAGTTATGAATATTTAAAGAAATTTACTAAAGTTCTATACGCGTCAAGATAGAGGGCTAAAAATTGGTGTAGATACTTTATTTAGCATCTACAATAACATATATTAAAAAATAAAAGAAATCGAAGAGGTAATCCGAAAAACGTCGTTGTATTGAGGTGGAATCGGTCATATTGTATAGCATGAGGGCTGAAGAATAAAATAATGAGAGGAGGGAGAATTGATGATGGAAGGTGCGGATCTCGCTGTAGAAGCCTCATCATGAGGCAGCCCGACCGAACGGAGCCTATATACGCATATGTATATGCGGCGTATACTCTAATCATTATAATATTCTTATATACATAATAAGAATAGGCATATTGTATAATACGCAGTAAGAATAATAATGATGATGATGATATAATAATATAATAAGAATAGGCTTGACCATATAGGTATACGTAATATACATATAGTATGTGTAAACTATGTTTGTACGCACGATGATAGCGAACGATAAATAAGCCGCGCGATGAGTCGCCCGCGAGACGAGTGTAAGATAATGCCATGCGGTGAAGAAATGGAGGACATACGCATATGTATGTATCCCCCCTGCCAAGGCCGAATAAAACAACAACGGCCTGCGCCCTCAGCGAGGAGCGCAATAACAGTTAATTGATGATAACAGCTAGCAGCTTAATAAGGTGATATGCGGCGGTCATGGCAGTAAAACGACAAATTTTCGACTCACTTTTTCTCATGGACTAAGTGCTTTGCGAGTAAAAGTTCATTAAGAAAAGTTGTTGCTAATTGGCTAAAGAACAACATACTCGAAATACAAGGTCATTCAAGGTGACGTGTGCTTGTTATGTAATTAACAAAATTTAAAAAAAACTCAATTAAGAAAAAAAACTAAACAAAACTTCTTCGATATTGTATAAAAATGTGTGCAAAATTTGAGAAAGCTTCACCACGTAGAAGTTGAGATATTTATTGTTGAAGATCGCAATATTTAACAAAACCTTCTGAAAATTGACATACATGTACATATGACGGTAAAGAAAGTTTATGAAAAATTTTAGCAAAATAAGTAAAAAACGATACCATGAGCGCATATCAGCTTAAAATAAGAGATGTGACGCGGCGGGGGGGGCGGAAAAGCATCAGCAGCATAATCCGTATCATGAGCATGCATCAGGCTCAGTCAGTATAGACGCACGCTGGACGCTTTTATTTTCGGTTATATCAAGGCAAAATACGCAATCGGGCCGACTTTCTTCCTTATTCTCGCTCGCGATGAGTCTCATTAAATGCGCGCCGCGCTTTCATTTTCCGATCTCTCGCCGCCCCCACTTTTATCTTATTTCATTTCGAGAGTCCAGCAGCACAGCGCACTCATCCTCATATTGCATATAAGCCCCATGTATCGATCATCAGCTTCCTTATTATATATTATATACTTTATTAGTATACTCGATCATATCTTATTTATTTAGTTGCATGCGCATATACGCTGCTGCTGCTGCTGTATTGTGTACAATGTACACATGCTCTGTATTTTGTTGTATATCATTCGCAATAAGTATAATATACTATATTCTATATTTCTCGTTATGATTAATATACGTATATATAACCAAATGCTATCTCTGCTCTTATTTTTTCATTCCTTCAAGGTCGAACATGATGAAAATTATATAAGTTACTATTTATTGCATCAGCATCATATATTTAATATTGTAGTATGCGCTGCATATTGAATACTATTGTATGCATGCGTATACGGGTATATGAAATATATACGCATATATAGAAATGGAAATAATGAAAAAAATATGAAGAGCATCATTGGCGGGTATTAATATGCGTATAGTATGTATACACAATATGAGTGGCACGGAGAGTGTCGTATAGTATATAGATATACATATGTACAATAGAGATATGTATGTAGCCGCGTGATGCGACTGATGGGTAGAGTAAATAAATTGAAGAGAGAGAGAGAGAGAGAGAGAGCAGTATAGGATCGCGGGCGCGTTTAATCGTCGGAAATAAAGGAGCAGAGAGGGCGACGAGTGTGTATATCTTTCTATTTTCAGAGTAGAATAAGAAGCAGCTCGGCGATCGCGTTTGCGTATCCACACTGCCGCCGAAGAAAATCTCCGGACTCGAAATGACTCTGGAAAGTAATCTGCCTAATTACCCTGCAAGAGATTCATTCCGCAAGAGAGCGCCCTTGCACACCCTTACACAAGCCGCCCCTCGCTCCTTCCTTCCTTCCTTCCTTCCTGCTGCTCCCTTTCTTTCTTTCTTTCTTTCTTTCTCTCATCCCCCTGATGATGCTTTCCCTCACCACCACCACCACCACCGGCATCGCGAGCAACCCTTTCGTCTGGACCAATCAAGATTCTTCTTTTACGCATCAAGAATTTGCTCTCCACCAAGAAACCCATCACACATATATACTTATATAATACTCTCTCTCTCTCAACTTGCCTCAAGTACATACACAATATGTACACTGTATAAAATACTCGGAGCGCGATCAACGAAACAAACACATATACCGAATTCGCCATTACCATACAGCCAAAGTTTTATATATACTCATTTTATTTCGCCCATCAACGATTCTCATCGGTCTCATTCATTATGAATATATATATATATACTCGCTATTCGACATACCATTTTTTTTCATCAATTTATGCATATAGTCTTATTTTACATAATTTATTTTCATATTTGAATATGAGCAATTCCATAGGTTAATTCAATGACGATTTGATGGTGACCCCTCCGATTATTATTTTTTCATCGAAGGGCTACCATTGATAGAAAATCTAATATTTTTCAACTTAAAACGGCCAAAACGACACTAAAAATATTCTTTTCTTAATTTTCAATTTTTTTTTTCAAAAAATATATTAAAAAACAAAAAAAATGGACCTCCTGCAAATAATTGATGCGCGCGCAGGCATCATCAGTAATATAAAAGGTGTTATTGTGTTTTTCAAATAATAAACTACATACGTACGTATAGTATATATTGTATACTATAGTATATCTTATAATATAGTGGCTCGGGCGCTTCGCGCCCTCGCGGTATAATCGCGGACTTTAATAATTATAATTTTTATACAGTCCGAACTCCGATTAAGCACGGCAAAGCCCCCAATGGGAAGATTTTTGTCTATATAGACAAAAATATGGTAGCCCCCCCCCCCCCCCGCCGCCGCAGTAGGCGCACGCTCCGCGCTCTCGAACTCGCTCATCTCGCTCATGATGTTAACCTCTCTCTCCTTTTGACGAGCGAACCTCTCCATAAGGACGCTAGAGAAACCCTGCTTCACCGCCTTCTTCCTTTGTATAGTATTCTTATCGTATATATCCATATTTATTAATATATCCTATAGAACACTTGCTACTCAACATCAACGTTACATCTATTATGAATAAAATGAGTATACAAATTTTTTTTTTTAAAACAAGTATAGATAGCATATTATCCTACACATCACGGTAAATATCTGATGGATTATTCAGAAAGAGAGAAAAAACAAAAAATAATTAACGAACTTGTTAACATGGAATTTTTTTTAAGAACTGAGTTGCACATAATGTGCATGAACCTTACAAACAAATCGAAATTAACATTATTCCAAAATACTCTTTATATTATTGAGTTATTTCTTTTATTAATCTGATATTAGCAAGAATAGTGTTACTTTATTAATTTTATGCACTAAATGGTGTTTATATTTCGGTGTTGATAATTATTTACATCACTGATCAAACACAGCATATCGAACGACATCTGTTAACGCCATGCCATTGAAATATAGACCATAAGAATGCGGTGTTAAATAAACACCATTTTAATAACAGATTTTTTACAGTGTAAGTTGGAAAATAATGAAATTCGACAAATACCTGTCAACCCTCCCCCTCCCCCTCCGCCCCCTCAATGTACGTGTACGAGAAAACTCTGAGAAACGTGTAAATCTTATTTTTCAATGAAGAAGTAAATATACCGTAAAGTAAAATAAAGTAAAATAAAGTAAAATAAAATAAAGTAAAATAAATATACCGTAAAGTAAATAAAGAAGTAAAATATACCGAGTTTCGCGATAGTAAGGTTGAAAATAACGAAATTTAGCAGACACACCACTCATCTCCTCTTCATCACTTCTCTACTCCAAAATATTCGTATTCTGTCATTTAGAACACATCTCTACTCCGCCGCAATATCTCTGCTCCACAATAAAATCTCTACTCTTCATATTTATTCCTGTATTTGACGAAAAAAAGATGTATGGACATCAAGAGAGGGTAGTCCAAAAAAATGACTAATTTTATTTTTTCGCGGACACACGTTTAAATATCTTCGAAATGACAAAAAAAGATGCTATACCAAATTTCAGCCCTTTAAAAAATGTTTCAGACGTGGCGATTTTCAATTTTTTATTTCCCATTTAAATAAAATTGGAACAATTTTTTTTTCTATTCAGAATTTTATAACTCAATGACGGAATAACTCACATATACATATGTCCTTACATAATTTGGTAGAAAATTGGACGCTTTACAAAAAAGGTCTCTTGTAAACAAATTGACTCCTTGAAAGTTATTCAAGGTCAAATTAGAAATTTTGTACAAATTCACCTTTATATGAGTAAATCTGTATAAAATTTATATAATGTAAATATTTAAACTAATCCATATAGCGAAAAAATGAACTAGTAATTTTGCATGCATATAGTTTATTAAAAAATAACTCACCTCAATAATTGTCTATATTTAAAAAAATTATGGTATATTGTACGTGATAATATTGCTATATGGCCAATTTTTTAATATAATAAAAAAAATTCCTCGCGTTATAAAATGATAAAATAACATGATTTTGTACGACTTTAAATGTTTTCCAAAAAAAACCTATATTATCTTTTTGGGCATTATACAGATTTATACCTGTAAAGCTGAAATTTTGCACAATCTCAACTTTAATCTTGAATAACTTTTGAAGAAGAAGCCTATTTATCGGAAAATTACAAGAGACAGTTTTTTGTCGAGTGTCCAATTTTCTACAAAATTATGTAAGGACATGCATATATGTGAGTTACTTCGTCATTGAGTTATAAAATTCTGAATAGAAAAAAATTTTTTCCTATGTTATTTAAATTGGAGATGAAAAATTAAAAGGTGGCCAGCTCTAAAAAAATGTTTAAAGGGCTGAAATGTAGGATGGCTGAAATTTTTTTGTCATTCCGAAGATATTTAACGAGTGTCGGCGAAAAAATAAAATTAGTCATTTTTTTAGACCACCCTCCTGTCCATGCATCTTTATTTCGTCTAATACATAAATAAATATAAAGAATAGAAATATTGAGGAGTAGATGAGATGTATTTCAAATAACAGAATACGAATATTTTGGAGTAGAGAAGTGAAGAGGAGAGTGGTGTGTCTGCCCGAAATAAAAATGCGAATTTCGTAAAATTCTTTTTTAGCGTGCGCCTAGGTCACAAAAGAAACCTACTGTCAAATTTCGTGCAAATTCCTCATCAAGTACCACAGTCTCAGGTCAATTATATACAGGTAAGTGAAGCGCGCGCGCACCTATTGTATATGCTGATGATGCTGGGCGATGAAAAATTTCTGCGAGCTCCCGCGAAATGCGTGCGTGTGCCCCCCGCGCTATTATATAATATATAGTATATAGGATGAGGATGCGCGAAGACTCTGGCGTAGCAGCAGGTGACGAGGACGTGTTCCCTACTTTAATAAGCGAAAGCACACACCGTGATATTAGCCTCTGTCAACGTATCGTGTATACACACTCTTCCCACAAGTCACCGCGCCTCGGCCTATACTTTCTTCCCATCTTCCCTCCATCATGCTCCAATCCTTCTCCCTCCCTCCCTCCCTCCCTCCCTCTAACGTGCGATGGCGATTTTTCGCCATCAACCTTTTTTTTTTCTTTTTTTTTCTTCGCAATAACATTTTCTGGAAATATTAAAGAATAATTAATCATTATTTTGTCGAAAAATATATGAATAAATTCAGATATTTAATCGCGAGTGCGGGATACTTTTTTGTATACCAACTCAAGACACACTATATGCGCCTGATATTCGCATAAACATGAAATTTATTGAAATTTCAACATTTTTGGACTCTGCATAGTATAGTATTTTATTGTCGCCGAGGATCGTAATACACACTCGCATCACTGCGATATGTATAGGCCGTGCATAAGAATCTTGACAATAAATCGCGTCTTTTTATTTTATAAAATGTGTTATGCACACGCGCAATAAATAAATACACACTGGGGTATACATACATCATATACAGTATGTACGAAAATTTATCTCATTTGCTGTGTATTTATCTCATATCGCTCGCTGATGCGCGACATTTACTTGTTTTATTCTCTTTTATTATTGACGGGGGGGAGGGGGAGGGGGGGACGGTGGATCCTCGGAATGGATGCTGATGGCTAGAATTCTCGGCTATTTGGCGATATTTTTAATCTTCGCGCACCGTGTGCTTCAAGATCGCTCTCTCGCGGTTATTCACATCAGTATATAGTATACGTGATGTGTATAATATACATATATGGGATCGACCGGCGGCGGGCATTGTCCTATCGTCTAGGACGCCCGGCGCCGTGCCACGACGTCTGCCGTCGCGACGCTTTTTACTCATCTCATCCATGAACAAACCTATATATATTGCAGTTTACTTTTTTCCTTCCTTTCTTTTCTTATACTACATACATATATGTATGTGTGGTGTACACGTATACTATCTACGCGACGACAACACGTTCAAAAATAATAAGTATATATAGTCATGTGCTTCTCTAGCTTATTATTGGTACGCGTATTATACGCATCCGTATTTCGCTCTCGGGAAATAAGCATTCTACATCAGAGAGCCAACTTTTATATTCTTTTCGACTGAGCAGCTTCCAAAAATGGTATCCCGCCCCCGCCGATTTGGCTGAAATTTTGCACAGCGACCTTTATGATATTACAGCCCCCCCCCCCTTAAAAGGATTTTTAGCAAATATCGAAATATCAAAGTAATACAATATTGTCCAGCCCGATCCCTCTCTACCTCAAAGCTGCGCTTACTAGCACGAGCTAAAATTAAAAGCACGCTCAGTTGTAAATATTCGATAAAACAAATTCGTCGAGAACTTGGAAATTCGTGACTGACGCCCAAATTTATATAAAAACTGAACATATGGTAGGAAAAGTTGTCACAATGTGTATGGGAAAGATTTGTAAATTGCGGTGCATTAGTGTGTTACAAAACGGAAAACATTTGCATAAACATATTATTGTTGCCGAAGGTAGCTGATGGTTTGAGAGGTGCATGTCGCATATTCATAATTTGATACATAAAATAATAACTTACTGTTAATATACAATGAGCAAACATTCACTATCGGGGGGAAAAATAAGCATTATTTCGAAAGAAACAGTTATTATTGCTGATGATATAGATTATATCATTTTGCCGAGAGGACTGTATATGGCTGCTATTGGTAAAACAATTGACGATAAATTGCATCAGGAATTAGGGAAATTGTTGAAATATACAATAGACAAACGTAAATCTTGAACGCACCGTAAATATGAGCGAGGAAGGGTTGTTAAAGGTTCATGAATTTTTGGGAAATCATACAACACAATAAAAGAGTCGTGAAAAGTACCCCGCCTAGAAATTTGTCCAGCTGGTAATAAACGAGATAGTAAGACGCTGAGTATTTTCCTCGCTCTTGTTAAAAAGCATGTAAAACCAGGTACAACGATGCGCACGAGGACTGCAGCGGCAGAAAGGATATTTGAACTTGCAAGAGTATAGGGACATATGTATGTATGTATTATACATATATTGTATATGAGCTATTCCACACCGTTTCCACCACTTCTGACCCCTTTCGATTTTTCTTAAACTTTTTTATCATTTTCTACCCTATTGAAAACCTCTCTGAGAATTTTTTTACATTTTTTCACCCAATCCAAAAAAAGTTACTAATTTAAAAAAAATCCTCTTTTTTTTAAATAGCCATAACTTTTTCAAAAATTGAGTTATCTAGACTTTTTTTTCATTTTCGTAATTAAATGTACTTTTTAATAAAAAATAGATCAAAATTATTCATAATCTATCTTCATGGATTTATTTTGAGTTTTTTTGGAAAAAACAAAAATTTCTCGATCATTACCATTTTTAATTTTTTTTTCTATTTTTTATAAAAAACTTTGGCATTTTTTACGAATCCTCTGATTTTGTCAACGTGGTGTTTTTTCGATTTCTATTTTTTTTTATTGTTTGAAAAAAAAAATTTTTTTTAATTAGCTTATTTTACAAAACACCATTTTGCCAATTTTTGAAAAAGTTTATAAATTGAAAAAAAAATTGAAAAAAATAATTGAAAGTGGTTAATAAAAAAAATTGTATTTTTCTTCTAAAAGTTGAAAAAAATAGAAGGTTGTTTCAAATAATTTTTTCTATTTTTTTTCAAAAACTACATCCAAAAACAAAGAAAACGAAAAAAAAATTTGTTATTTGTTCCATTTTCTATGTTTTTTTGGATGTAGTTTTTAAAAAAGAAAATACATAAAAATTATTTCAAATAACCTTCTATTTTTTTTTACATTTAAAATAAAAATCAAAATTTTTTATACCACTTTCAATTATTCTTTAAAATTTTTTTTTTTCATTTTTGGGATTCTATATACATTCTCAAAAATTTGCACAATGGTGTTATGCAAAATAAGCTAAATTAAAAAAAAAAACTTTCTTTCAAAAAATAAAAAAAAAATTGAAATCGTAAAAACACCACTTATTTGACAAAATTTTATGATACGTAAAAAATGTCAAATTTTTTTTATAAAAAATAGAAAAGAAAAATAAAAAATGGTAATCGTCGAGAAATTGTTGTTGTTTTTTTTTTCAAAAAACTCAAAAAAAAATCCATGAAGATAGATATGAATAATTTCGATCTATTTTTTTTATTAAAAAGTACATCTAATTACGATAATTAAAAAAAAAAGTCCCGATAACTCAATTTTTGAAAAAGTTATGGCTATTTAAAAAAAAAGAGATAGCGGAAAAATGTTCTCCACGATTAAATATATAATCATATGCCAAATTTTATGGCGATCGTTTGAACGGTGTCAAAATTGATATTATATATACAGCGCCCTCTGGTGGAGAGTTACAACACCGAATTGTGAATCTAAACCCCCTTCTCGAATCCACATCATGAAGACATGGAAAAAATTTTATCAAAATCGGTCCAGTCGTTTAGGAGGAATTCAGTCAGACACACGCGCACAGAAGGATTATATACGCATCATGTATATGTATATAGTATAAAGAAGATAAAAACACCGTGCGCGACGATGGATGCGACGTGAACGATGTGAATATCTCTGGTCTCGACAAATATGAAAATGCGGTGAATAAAGCGTCTCATTTAATGAATTGAACTGTGCTATCCTGGAAGCAATAATAAGTGCTTGTACATCGCGCTTACTATTTTAATAACCCGATTACCGAGAGAGCGGTAGGAGAAATGGCAGCGTGCAATTAAGGGGTTTTGGTAGTACTTTTGAAAATGTTACCATCAACTCAAATCAAAAAAAAATGAATCACAAGTGTAAAAAACGTAGATCGTTTGAGTTTCAAGTCGATCAACCACGTCATATTTTAGAAATTATTATTTTTTTAACTAAGCTTATACATGGAAGTAAATGGGAGAAATGTTTATTTCAGCTGTAAATATTGTTTAAATATTACCATCTGCATAAAATTTATGTCAGATCTCAATTAGATGTCAACAATTACTGTCACCAAATTTTAAGCAGTTTCTCCATCTAGTTC
>JAPYYW010005373.1:0-16793 GCA_030522545.1 Cremastinae sp. A BG-2022a
ATTTTGTGCTTATTGGAAAGCTAATTTTATTTTCAATCGAATCGTTATATTTTCAGGCAATTCTCCAGACTTTGACATTCCGTTACAACCCCCTTAAGGGTGATATGGTCATGGTATCGTTTATTACATATTTTGTTAAAATTTTTCATAAACTTTCTTTACTGTCGTATGTACGTGTATGTCAATTTTTAGAAGGTTTCACCATGCGGAAGTCGAGATATTTATTCGTAACAATTACATTTTTTTGCATCCTTCCATAAGAGGGCGTGTTAAATATGGCAATCTTCAACAATAAATATCTCAACTTCTACGTGGTGAAGCTTCCTAAAATTTTGCACACATTTTTATACAATATCGAAGAAGCTTTGTTTAGTTTTTTTCTTACGTGAGTATTTTTTTTTTGAATTTCGTTAATTACATAGCAAGCACACGTCACCTTGGATGACCTTGTATTTCGAGTATGTTATTCTTTAACCAATTTGCAACAACTTTTTTTAATGAACTTTTACTCGGAAACCACTTTGTACATGAGAAAAACTGAGTCGAAAATTTGTCGTTTTACTGCCATGACCATATCGCCTTAAAGGGTTTCGATAGTTATAACGAAATAATAAAAATTCGTTCCAATTTGGAGAGGATATTCTTTCATATGAAATGCGTAAACACGAATTTTTTTCGAATTTTCGTCTAATAATTTTTTTGCGAATAATTGAACCGTGAAATATCATTTTTTAGATAATATAGGTATACTTTCCGTGTATAAGATTGTAACTTCAACACTTGATTATTCGAAAATAATGTAGACGATTTTTTTTTCTGAATTTATATAAATTTGTTTAGTGGCGAAGAACGTTCTTTCAAATTTTCATCGTGTTCTTAATAAACGTTTCGGGTGGCAGATATTACATTGCACTGTAGGTAACATCTATAATTGAATTTGTAAAGCATTTTAGTACATTCACGCTATAAAAATATTTTTAATGTAAGTGTTTATTAATTTTTTAAATAATTTAGACTTAAATTTAATCAATATAAATTAGTTGCCAACTTGACTATTTGTATATGACGGCCAAACTATCGTATTAAACACGTATCATCGACTCGACAGCAGTCGACGACCTTTCTCGCTGTCACTTTATTTTTTGCAGAACTAGAAAAAATTATTTTCAATATGAAATTGAACGTTTTTATCACTCAAAACTAAATTTGTTTGATTTAATATAATTCCGATACGTTTAATAATATTTTTTTACAATATGAACTAAATTCTTTATTGATCTAACTATAGTTTTTAAAATATTCTTCGAGTTTTTAAATTTTTAATGTTTAAATATTTTAATAAAAATGATTAAAACACGTAAATATTTACACGTTTTATTAGAATTTAAATAATTAAAATATTTTTATATTTTACTTTTTTAATTTAAATATTTTTGATTTTAATTAAATTTCATTATTTTAACTAAATTCAATCAAATAATTACAAATTTTTGAACTATTTAAAGTAAACGGTGTTAATAGATCAACTAAATTTTTGTAACTAAATATTTTCCCAGTAAATCTGCTGTCAGTGTGATTGTAAAAGAACTGAAGAAAAAATTTGTCCACTGGCATAAAATATAATTTATTTAAAACACCAGCAGCAGTTTAAAGCTTTTTACACTCTATTTTATATTAGGAAACAAAAATAGATAAAGAATTTCTCACAAAATACATTTTTATAAATCTGCGCAGACACACATTTTTTCATTTCGTTGAATACTTTTTGACACAATGACTATAATTTCATTTTTTTGAGAGATAAAATTTTTTTAAATATATATGTTTTCATGTGATATATTCTCGGATTAGATGAAATATTTTTTCGTTCCTCCAAATATTAATTGTCATACAAAATAAAAGTTGTTTGCACTGTACTTATCGTTCCTGTGCTTTTTAGAAAAAATCAAAAGCGCAAATATATTCTTGAATTTGGAGAAACATTTTTTTAAATCCCTGCAGTTCATTGGCATGCCAATGAACTTTTCTTTTAGGAAATACATAATTAATTAACAAGCCTAAGAATAACAGTAGATGGAATATAATTTGGAGAATAATATTTTTGTGTACGATTTTTACAATTTGAACGATTAATCTTATTTCTCTTCGTTTTACGAGACCAATTAGTGATTGATCGTTGCGGGCCGGCTTTTTTACATTTGGGAAGGCTATTTCTATTTCTGGACTTAGCATTAGGTAAAACCAGGCTCTTTGTAAAGCACACTTGTCCGAATTGCGTAAACGTGCGCATAATTTTATCTATACGTGACTCGAGGAGGTTAGATCTCTTCTCTCTTCTCTCGATTTATTCACAGTTACTCCGCAATAAGGAGAGGAGCATACCATCAAGAAGGAAAAGAATCTTCTAACGGTACAGAAGCAAATGCTGTCGGTTGCTAGGGGTTTCGAGCAAAAAAAAAACGATGTCCCGAAAATTGACGTGTGGTGAACTAGAGTTGATTCCTCGCTTCCTTTGACTTTCTCTTTCCTTTCATTGACTCTATTCTCATGGTTATTTTTCTCGAAGGATCTTTGGATCCTTGAAGACTCCCTTCAGATCGTTCCCCATATCAGCTATCGTCTCTCGTGAACTTTTATTTTTTTTTACTCAAACTCAAAGTTAGAAAATAGTTTAACATGTTTGAAAAGCTTAGAATATTTTGAACAAATAAACATTAATTTTTTTTGTTGATAAGATATGTGCATCACTTGAGAATGGCTCGACCGATTTACTTATATATAGTATAATTTTCCTCATTAATGTTTGTAATAGTTCATACATATAAGGATTTTAGAAGAAAAAATTTAGAAAATTTGGCAGATGAATTTGAGGAAAACTGAAAGTGCTTGTTTCTATGGAATTTTTGTATACCAGAAATCACGATTCGAAATATGTACATACGTATAGAATTTTCTTTTTTTATTCAGTGTGTTCTTGAAAAAGTTAAAACAAAATTCAGGACAATTACAAAGAAACGTTGAAAAATTCAGACAGTAAACTGCAAAAATAATAATTTATTTAAGAGGATGAATTTGCTACCTACATTTTTTATTTTTTCGTTATATGCTCCTAGGATAGAAATAATTCAATTGAATGTTTTTTGTTGAAAAAAATATGATATGGAGAAAAATCTAAAATAATACTTAATTAACATAAAAAAAAATTTGAAAAACCTAAATTAAAATAAAATTTGTTTTTACACTTGGATTGATTAGCAATCTGCCTAACAAATAAAGTTTGAGCAAGACCATGTTTACTCAACCACTTATAAAATAAATCCGTAAAAAGTCGCGTAAACAAATTGCACATACTCTTAGGAGAAAATGTTACAAAATTTGACTCAATGAGTATATTTTATTTTCAATAAAAAATGAAACAAAAATACTAAAAAATATCACGACTAAAACTGCATATCAAGCATTTAGAAAGTTTATTCTTCAAAAAAACTTTTCATCAATTTTAAGTATATGTACGATTTTCCCCGAACGAAAAAAATGCAAAGTCAGAACGTCAGTTTTTTTTCTTAAGCAACTCGTGTCAGATTTCTGACGAGACCCAACGATACGTTTACGACGGATGGAAGTGCGTGACGCGCCGCGTCAAAGGAGCGCTAATAATGAAAAAAAAGTGGAATAAATAAAAATAAGTACCGAAAGAGTCGACGATGGCCTATCCCCGGGGCTTGTACGATCATACTCGTAATTATGAAAGTACGAAAAGTGCGCGCTTAATGACGATGACGAGAGAAAAAAGGGAAAGAAGGAGAAAGAGAGAAAGAAAGAAAAGAGAAGGGTTGTTGGTAGGACCGTCAGAAAACTTGTGTATCGTGTTCTTACGTTCATGAACACATAAGGTAAACGTCAAACGTAAACGTAAGATAATAGTTAAACAATTTTCGCTATATTAATTTTAATATATTGGAATAAAAAAAAATAAAATCGTATATATAAATTGTTTTTCATATACAATGAGGTTTATTTTTAATAACGTTAATTCATTAAAACAAACTCGTTCAACCCTATAAAAACAGGATCCATTTCCAACTGTTGGAACATCCTGTACATTCAATTATTCAAGTATTTATTTACTAGAAATATTATTTAAAATTGAAACTTAAAGTGAGTTTTGAATCGTTAAAATATCAGTTTAGATGTAAATTTAAGGTAAATAGGAGAGGGAGAAAAAGAAAGAAAAGACAAGAGTTATTGGTAGTACCGTCAGAAAACTTGTGTATCGTGTTCTCACGTTCATGAACACACCAGGTAAACGTCAAACGTAAACGTAAGATAATAGTTAAACAATTTTTGCTATATTAATTTTAATATTTGAATTTTTAAAAAATAAAATCGTATATGAATTATTTTTCATATATCTACAATGAGATTTATTTTGAATAACGCTAATTTATTGAAAAAAAACTTGTTCAACCCTATAAAGACAGAATCGATTTTCCGTCCAACTGTTGAAACATCCTACAGGTTCAATTATTCAATTATTTATTTACTAGAAATATTATCTAAAATTAAAACATAAAATGAGTTTTGGATCGTTAAAATATCAGACGATAGTTTAGATGTGAATGTGAAGCAAATTTTTTTGTTGGAATATTTTCAAAATAAAGATAATAAAGTGTGAAAATCCTTAGCTGTCAAAAAGTATTGGGACGTTTGCCTTATGTGTATGAAAATGTTAGGCATGTTGCCATGCGCAAAAATGAGCGACGGTACGTGAGCTTAGGCGAGCGGGAAAGAGGAGAGAAAGAGCGAAAGAAAGGATAGGAAAAGGAAAGAAAGAAGGAAAGAAAGAAAGAAAGAAAGAAAGAAGCGAGGAGATGGCTTCTCCCGAGCGACGAGAGAATAACTCGTTTCTCGAGACAGCGGTAGTTTAACCGTCAGTGAATACCAAAGGTGCCGAATTCACGTTCGTACGTATACCATATATACGAACGCACACGAGAACACGAGCACCGAGCAAGTCTCAAAACGGAATTACGATCGCGGCGGAGGCACGTTTTTCCTCTCCCCGTCTCTCCTTCGACTTATTTTTTCTTCCCTCGGATCCTCCACGTTTTTTCTCCCCGGCTCCTTGTTCGCGCCCGATTCGCGCCGATGAATTAAAAATCGAGAGCAAGCCGGACGATACTTTTTCTTTCTTCGGACCGACTTTTTTCCCTCGCTTATTCGCGTTCACGTCAGCGAATAATTATCGGTGGAAAGCGAGAGTGGATCTTGAATATCGCCCGCGCGGGGAAAAAATATGCTGGCACGCACTCGAGCGTACTTCGTATTTTTTTCACTCTCGTTTTGTACGGAACGAGAGTGAAAAAAAATGAAAAAAAATTTGTTCATTCTTGTCCAAACTTCCCACGGGATCCTCCGGGGAAAAACTACACCTGAGCATTCGACGATTCCGGAGCAAATCGTCGGGGATACCTCGCCCGGACTCTCGTTAGCTGAGAAAATTTAGAGATCTTGGATTCCAAGGGATCCAATTAAGGATCTTGAGTCCCCAACTATTGTATATCCCATTCAAAAGTTTCGTATAGTTCTTCATTTTTACAAAGTGTTATAATCACTGAGAAAAAGATTTTGTTGAAAAAGTTCAGTTGATGTACACTTATTTATTTGAAATGATCATTCAGTTAAATAGACAATGAATTTTTTTGATTATATGATTTTTTGATTAATTTGTAGAAACATATTATTGAATCTATCAAATATTGATGCCAATGGATTATTTCCAAAAGCAATTGCTCAAAAAAAATTTTTATTTATGTAAATCTTCGAGTTTATATTAGGATGCTTTTATCAGAAACTTTATATAAATGTATAGATTTTTTTTCTTGTTTATTTTTTCATTATGATGCTGTTATTTTTAGAAATATATGTATAATAAAAATCTTCAAACGTTTATGCTTGTTACATTAATTATTGTATGAAAAGAAATTATTTTTAAAGATTTTTTGTATAACTCTGATACTTGAAAAATTCTAAAACATCCTTTTGGATTAAAGAGAAGAATACGAAAAAAATAAAAATTCAACATTTGTATTTTTTTTCATGTGTCCAATTATATATCTCGAAATCTTTGGCAGAGTTAGAGTTTTATCGTAGTACAAAATCTCAAATAATGATACGTCTTTTGAATTTTCGATGAGTTTATATTACACTGAGGGAAAAAGTATATAAAATTTACCTTATACTGTAAAAATGTGACAACTATATATTGGATGTCATAGAACCAAATAAATTTATAATTTAATTATAAAAATGAATTCAGTTCCAAAATAATTTATTTACCTGTCACGCTATGGTAAAATTTACAATCATGAATTCTCTCATGCAGTGTATCGTTTTTCTATTAATTAATTTAATTTAATTGAATAAAACCTATTTAAAATAAAATTACTCTATGTATACATACACACGTGTAGGAAAAAAGGAGTTTATTAGAGTGTTTTAATAGAATTCGAAAAAATCAATTCGGAAATTTCGTCGAAAGATAACCTAGGCAAAAAGTGAAATTGACCAATCACGGGAATAAAAGAAATGGCATTCCTGGCGAAGGAAGAGAGAGAGAGAATGAGAAAAAAAGGAGCGGAAGAAAGAAATAAAAATGAATGCAGGCCGAGATAATCTCCGGGCTGGATGCAGGACGAAAATGCAAGTTGGCCGTGGAACGGCGGTGAAAGAGCCGCGATGCAGAGTCGGAGATTCCAGAGTCCCCGGAGGTCCTGGCTCGCCCTCGTGTGGGTGCCCACACGTCCGTGAGTCTCTGTTTACAACGTTGGAATTTAAAGGCCAGGGCCTCTCGGGCTGACCGTTCTCGCAGCGGAGAAGAGAAAAGGCGCGATCGCGAACGGGAAGAAGCAAAAAAAAAACGAAGAAGAGGACGATAGGGAGGAAAAGAGAGAAAAGAGGGTGGCCGCTCCGCAGTTCTCGTTCTGTAAGGGCCTAACCCTCTTAAACTTCGTTCCGGTGGGGCCTCACAAGGTGGGCGGGGCACTTTGTCGGAGCCCACGGACTTATTATACGTCCAGCGGAATAATTTTCCCACTCTCTCTCTCTCTCTCTCTCTCTCTCTCTCTCTCTCTCTTTATACATATATCTTTTCGTATGTGCACAAGGCATTCTTATTACGACTTTTACCTTTCACTCTGAATTCTTCTTTTTTTCCCCATATCATAACATTTTCGTATTCTTTATGGGCCTCCAAGTCGACGCGAAGGTTAAATCTCCACAAAAGTGACGATTTTCGTCGTTGTTGAGCTCGTTTATTCAATTCCATATCCTCTGTAAAACTGTATATATATTACAAATTAAATGTAAGCTATGATAAACTTCATTAGTAAACTTGAAGTTTACAGTATTAATATACGTCACACTGAAAACAGATTTACATTGAAAAATGTATTTAGTTAGAAAAATTTAGTAGATTTAACAATTATTATTTTTTAATAATTAAATTTCAGTCAAATCAACAAATAAATTAATTCAATATGCAGAAAAGTATCGTTGAACATCGAAACAAAATTTTTGTCGATTCGTACGAATTTTATTTTTCAGTGCACGCTGAGAACTAAAAGCATCAAACCCAAAACCCTTTGAAATTTCACAAATTCAACTTTTGAACAATAAACAAAAAGTACAAAAAGATAAATACTGTCACAATATATCGTATAAAATCAGTTTCGTAACATGAACTGTATGGATTAAATTTTAAGCAATATTTATATGCGTAAATAAATTTTTAAAAAAAGTTAACTTTTTGTCGTTTTTGGCGAATGCAATCAGATGGCGAAGGGATCTGTGTGCGTGACGATGACGTTGTGTTATTATGACGTGACGGTGAATTTCAAGAGCATTACCGACATGTGTGTATGTATATAGTTGGTCTCGAATTTGCTGCACCGCAGGAAGGGACGAAGCTCGGGAGAAGGAGTGAGAGAAAGGCTCGGCGCATTATCTGTGCCTGCATCTCGCGAAACCCTCCGGTACACACGCACTCATAAGTCACGAAGTGATCTTTGACCTCCATTCCCTTTGTTTTCTTACCCCTATTTTTTGCACGTCGCGCGGCGTCTCGTCCTTTCCCTCCCAGTCTCGTTTCTTCGTCAATTTACGATTGTTTATACAAAAAATTAACGGTTCCCGTTTTTTAAAAATAACCTCCATTCCAACAAGCATAAACTCAAATTGACAAGTTGACGGGGTAATAAAATATATTCAGTATATATACGAGCAAATTAATTTTTATTAATTTTTTTTATCAGTATATATACGCAGGTCGTTTTATTCTTCATTTTATTCTTGTTGACAGGGTGATGAATGAACGAAATGGTGAAAAAAATTTGTGTGAGAATTTTATTTCAATGAAACTTTTATTGCAATAGTTTTAATAATACTGAAATTTATCTTATATTTTTTTCTATAAAATTTTTGCTTTCTATATATTTTTTTCATTCTTTCGTGATGGAACTGTTGAACCGATTTTGATAAAATTTGATACACGTACAATGTTTTATCTAAATTAAATATAAAAAATATATTTTTTAATACAAGTTGTTTTTTAAATATTCAAAATATTGTTTTTCCAATAAAAAAATTAATAAATATAAATATAAATATTTGATATACGTATCAAATCAAATATTAAAATAAGTTGATCTTTAAGGTGGTCCGATGATGGACGTGTTCAGACTTTTAGGTTCAGCATGCAATGTAAAGACAAAATTATTGATCGAATTTTTTCCAAGATATTTAATTCAAAATTTGTACTAACGTTCTTTGGTGTAATATTAGAAGGTATGCCAAATTTAAAGATACTTCACTATCTAGAAATCAAAATATTTATCGTCAAAAATCACGACTTTTAACCTAGCAAGCAAATGATATTAAAATTTAGACACAAGACAAGTAACATTAATCTCAACATACACCAATTAATTTCATCACAAAATCTTGGATAGCCAGAAATCATCGGACCACCTTAAACATTTAAAATATTGTTATTGCAATAAAAAAATGAATAAATATAGAAAATTTAAAAAAAAAATCTCGATAAGCTCTCGTCAATATTTGGAGCGACAGCCACAAGAGTTTATCTTGTGTGAAAAACTTCAGATGTGGCGCTTAGTGACAAAATTTACAAGAACGAGAGCTGATATAGAGAGGAGATAGGAAGCAGGGTTTCTCCGACGAGATCGAGAAATACTTCTCGCAAGATTGTACCTGTGTCCGTGTACACACGGCTCCGCGATGTATAACACATCTCGCGTACAATAAAATATATACAACAGGAAAGATGAAAGCTCGAGAGCTCGGTGGAGGTACGACGAGTGAAAAAAAAAATATATGAGAATTCGAGCGCCGCGCGGTTCATTCATCCTCGGCGTGATGGGTCGTGGGAGCGGAACGGACGTTTATTTTCGAGATGTCACTCGACTCTTCAACGTTTCCTCTTCGCAGCCGTTACACGCATATACACTCGTTGATCCGCGATTATTACGAATTCTTTCTGTAGTTTTTTTTTATTGTATAAAAACTTTCATTAATAAGATTCTGATAAATTCGTGACATTGTACTTTTCACTTTCTTTCATCTGAGAAAGTTTTTTTTTTTGACATTTTATCGCAAAATAAATTGTAAAAATTGTAGCATATACTTTTTGTTTTGGGTCACATATAAGTACAATATGTATGCTCATCGTAGTTTTACTATAGCTTCACAGGCAAAATTTCTGCGCACTATTTTTTTATTTTTGCTTGACAATTTTTCTTAATTTTATATTGATAAATTTAAAAGATACTAGGACTACTTTTCTTGATAATTTTTATTAATTATATTGATAAACTTATATAAGGATGTATTTCAGGTCAAGTTGAATACTTTTTACAAATTTTTTTTGAAATTGCTTTTTACTGCAATTAGAGAATATTAAAATAAATTGTCAAATTTTTAGAAATTGAGAATTATCGTGGTGATCCAAAAAGTATATTTAGTAACGTTAAAACTTTTATTAAAGTTGTTGTTTTGATTAAAGTTTTAGGAAACCTGTCTATGCTTGGCGTATTACTATATAGAGCTCTGGGTAACGTTTTAAGGTCATTTATCGTTAATAATTAATACAAAAGGCCTGAAACCTCAAGTTTTTCTTTGTCCTACAGGTTTAAAAGTGTTTAATGAATTTAATAAATTGTTTTTATAAAGAGTCACTCATGTGCAAATGAATTGATTTTTTTAAAATAAAGATACGAAATTCTGTTAAGTTAAAAGTTAGAAATCGAATTTTTTATTGCGAATACCTTCATTAAACAGTCGGTAAAGACAGGTTTTTTTGTACGGATTTTGTAGCTGAGAACTTTTTTAATTGTTTGATCCCAAAATTATCCATTATTCTTTTAATCAACATTTTTTATAAAAATCCTTAACAGATACTAAATATAATTTATCTCCTGGTATTTTTGATATGTATTTCTGTTTCAATTGTGCAATATAATCGTATTTTAATTGAAAAAAAAAGTCAATGAAAAATTTAATTTCGCTTTCTATTAATATACTTCGAACATGTGTCAACTCGAAAAATGAACATTCGTTGATAAAATTCTGTCCAAGATAAGCACAAGAATGCATTTATGCTAAAGCAAAAATATTTGCTAGGGGATAAAAAGAGAAAAAGTAAAATTCTCATTTAACGTTCTTCAAGAAATTATGAAAAAAAAAATTAGTATAATTTCCATAATTTTAATAATTTTGCTAATTGTTTAATGAGGGAGAAGTTTATCTGATGGAAATTAATAATCGGAGTGGTTTTTCGGTCGAAGAGAGACGTACGAATTTTTTGACGGTTCAATGACACACGGGTGAAGGGCGTGTAACTTGCAAAACGGAAAGGAAAAGAAAATTAGGGAGTACGACGGGAGGAGGAAGAAGTCAGGAAAGGTTCGAGGGAGGCGAAAACGCGAGCGAAACCTTCGCGGGAGCTCCGCGCGGTACTTACGGAAGGGTTCTCCGTGTTTCTTTTTTTTCTCTCTCGCGGTTACGCTCGATTACAGGGCCAGAGG
Source organism: Cremastinae sp. A BG-2022a (assembly GCA_030522545.1). Lineage (NCBI taxonomy): Eukaryota > Metazoa > Arthropoda > Insecta > Hymenoptera > Ichneumonidae > Cremastinae sp. A BG-2022a. The sequence continues at coordinate 11,103 of JAPYYW010005373.1, forward strand.
CATATTTTTTTCTCCCCTCGGACCGCCAGAACTTTGCGAAGAAAGCGGCCCGGACGAGAATATTTCTTTTTCCTCCTTTTCCTTATTTCCTTTTTTTCTTCCTCTTATTTCTTTCTCTCCTCACTTCGCCGGGGTTTCTCTCGTTTATTATATTACCAACTCCGGGCTGATAGCCTCTCGGATTCTCGTTCCTCACCACGTTAATTGATCAGCACGGTTGCACGCCCCGTGATTTCATATCCGTTCATCTTCTTCCCGCCAATCCCCTTTTTCTTCCTTCCGGATCGCCGCTTCGCCGTAATAAAATTTCAAGTTGTTCCGAACGCGATCTCGCAATTCTCCAATTATTTCACGCTCCTATACCCTTTTTTAACCTTTTTTTCTAATTCGCCTTTGATTACGGGCTACAGAAACTCTTATTCCTGATGCACCTCGAAAAATTTTCATTTTGCTTCTTGAAAGATGCACCACAGTTATTTTTTTTTAAAGTATAGTTAAATAGTTTATTCTATCATGGTTCTGTCAATGCCTTGCGTATTACTATACATATATACATCATTAGCGAATTTTTTTCGTGTTAAAAAATATCTTGATCGTTCATTTTTTATATTTAATAGTAATTAAACCATTATATTACCGTTGTTTTTATTAGTCAAATAGATTATTTTTATTTTTTATCAATAATTAGTGCAAAAGTTTTCTCACCATCGATTTATTTTGATACCCTATATATATATAGTTTTCAAAATCTTTGATGAATGTAATAAATTATCTATTTCCAAAGGGTTACTTTTATGCGAAAAAGTTCTTTTATTTTGCTTTAAACATCGAATTCCTATTCGCCAATATCTTCTGTTAAACACTTTCGGCAAGAACATAATTTTTTATGCGGATTTCGTATTGTAGCTGAAAACTTTTCCAATCATTTCATACCTTTTAATTGACATTTTTGTACCTATAGATGGACAATAAGAGAATTTTTTAAATTTTTTGTCAATAAGAATAATATTTATTTAGCCCATGCAGATTAGTGACAAAAATAAGCTGATTTTTGAATTTTGTCCAAAAATATCAATAATTTGCATATTTAGGCAAATTGCGTTTTGCAGCTGTCTCTCTTGGACTCACTTTGTTACTTTTGAGGCATAACGTGGTACTTTTAAAGCATAACCTTAAATAAAATTTAAATTAAAAATATAATAAAATTTGTAACTTAAACTTATTTTATAACTTATAAAACCAATAGATATAATGAAAATTGCAACAATAAAGTAAAGAAAAACTTTCCTTAATGTAGAAGTCAGGTAAATATCATTTGAAATAGTTTTTCTTGAAAATTTGCACAAACCTTTAATGTCATGCTGAAATGTATGTTAAATTTTATGGTGCTCCATATCAGCTAGAAATCACAATATTAATTATTAAAATCGTTAAAAATCATTTTTAAAAGCCCATATTAAATGTTACAATAAAAATAAATAAATATCTCGGTTGCCACATATGGTAAAGTCTGCTCTTTAAATCTTGCTTACATTTTTATGTGATGCTGAAGGCGATCTATGCAAATTTTGAATAAATTCTGTTTCGAGAAATTTCAAGCCATGTTTTTACATTTCGTTAACACGTCCGACCAAACTTTTGAATATTCTGTGACACGACTCTATACTTTAATATAGAGTATAGATCATATCAAAGAAAGAAGTCTCCATATTTTTTAAATATGAAGAGCACATTTCTATTATTTGCAATTAAAATTATTTTACACATATAGTAAAAATGCACAGTGGTGTGCAAAAGTTTCAGCCCTATCTTTTTTTAAAATTAATTCGATAAAATATTCAATACCTGAAACTCTTAATCATTTTTTTTTTGTATAGCGTATTGTTTGTGTACAGCGTCGCATATACGTTTGGTCACTGTACAGTATTGGACCATTTGGCTCTGGTCGTGCGGTTTGTTCAAATTTTTTTCGTATTAGTTCAAAACATAAAGAATAATGAAAAATTAATTAACGTTCTGCTACTATGTTGAAACACAAGAAAAAAAAGAACATAAAAAAAATCCGTCTACTTTCTGCCTCGATGGCGAAACACACGAAAATTGAGATCCAAGAAATAGTATTAAAATTTTCTTAAAAAGGTTAAAGTTCACGTGTTATTGCAAATACGCTATTCATCAGGAAAAGTACGATGTGCTGCTGTGATTACTGTCAAGGGCATGGCAACAAAGTACTGAAGTATGAAGTATGAAGTATGAAGTATAGCAACAAAGTATGAAGAAATCGAATCATGTTTTATTATTTTTGGAATGAATATAGTTTAATTTTTTTCATACATATTAGTACATGTCCCAATACTTTTGCACACTCATTAAATAAAAATGATTGGATAATTAATCATTAGAGAGAAATATCACTCTATAAAATACGTTGTTTTCAAATAAAAGTATAAATTATTGTCATCTCTCGTTTGTATATCCTAAACTAAACTAAACTATCATATTTCTAAGTGAAATATCCACGAAAAATAGATTAGCCCGAAGCTTTTCCACGCCACTGCACATCGATGGAAGAACAAATGGAAACGTGATAAAAAGAGAGATGCGAAACGAATGAGGAAAAGGAGAAAAGAGGATTGACGAAAAGTCGTAATCGATGGCATGGGGAACATTCCGAAATGTTCGCCGGGTGGATGGAGGAGCGTCGGGTAGCACGTGAGGTCGTGAAACTCGGAGCGTATAAATTCCGCGTACGTTTCTTCTCGCGTGCGCGCTCGCGGGAGAGAGAACGTGACGTATCCAACGTATCGGGCCGTCGGCGCGTCCCGCCCGTTTTCTACGCTCTGGCTCGTTTCCCGGCCGTGTTGCTATGCGAGGATCCCGGGTCCATCGGGCGCGTCGGAGGCGGTGGCGGAGCGCATTGTCGGCGATGAGGGAGGTGCCCCGCGAGAGAAGAGTAGGAAGATCCGGAGAAAGCCGACCAGGAGACAGAGGGAGAAGGAAAAATGAGAGAGGGAAAGCCAGAGAGCACAGCGAGACCCGATGTGTGTGTATATAAAAGAAAGATCTTTGCCGGATCGTCTCCCGCTTCTTTTCTCGTTGCTATGCGAAGATAACCTCGCCTCCAACCGCGGGCATCCACGGAGAAGGGGAACGAGCGCCGGTCCATCCTGCGACGGGGTGTGTTTCGACCAAAAAATTCCGCGAGGTACATCCTCGGGGCACCAGAGTGACATCGACATTGCATATCTTCTAGTTTATCAGGAACAGGGGCGCAATTGGAAGCTTTGCTCTAGCACTGCTCTAAAATGGCAAATAGCGAACGAGGATTCTAATTATCGTTGAATGAGAATGAGATCGATCAAATTGAATTTCCAGTTCTTAATGGTGTTTATGGATATTGAGCTAACCAAAAGCATGAATGTTGGCCAACATGGATTAAAGACCTACTTTTAATCACTTGTTGTTATTGTAAAATGAAAATAAGTTATTGTAAAATGAAAATAAGATCAATCAAAATTGAATTTCCACTTTTTAATGGTGTTTATGGATATTGAGCTATAACGAAAAGCAGTATCAATGTTGATCAACATGGATTAAAGACCTACTTATTCACTTGCTGTCATCGTAAAATAAAAATGAGATCAATCAAAATTGAACTACTACTTCTTAATGGTGTTTATGGATATTGAGCTAACCAAAAGCATGAATGTTGGCCAACATGGATTAAAGACCTACTTTTAATCACTTGTCATTGTAAAATGAAAACGAGATCAATCAAAATTAAACTTCCACTTCTTAATGGTGTTTATGGATATTGAGCTAACCAAAAGCAATATCAATGTTGGCCAACATGGATTAAAGACCTACTTTTAATCACTTGCTGTCATCGTAAAATAAAAATGAGATCAATCAAAATTGAACTTCCACTTTTTAATGGTGTTTATGGATATTAAGCTAACCAAAAGCAGTATCAATGTTGGCCAACATGGATTAAAGATCTACTTAGTCACTTGCTGCTTTTAAACGTTGGGTTAAAACTATTAAGACCTTTATAGGCATATGACCAAACTTAATAATTTAATGTCTATTCAAATTGTGCTAAAAAAGATCATAGACCAATGATTGAACTTCCAACTGGAAATGTATCGAATTTTCCAACGTGTAAAAAAGTTAGTTGGCATATTGTCGTAACAGTTCAACGTCTTTTTATTTATTAATATTAATAAAAAAGACAATTTGAAAAGAACAGCATATCACAATTTCAAACTAATAAACAATATTGTCAAATTCACATAAAAATAACATAAGCATTATTGAAATTTTTATTATTTTATTGCATTCTGCAAAATTCCATCATCTTAAAACGATCGATGAATAAAATAAAATCGAATTAAAATCAATTTTAATACCAAAAAGTTTTTAATGTTAGAATACTTAGGTATACAAACGAGTATAATGAATAAAGCTCTCCCCACTCCAATGTACAAAAGTTTAAAGAAAAGTAAATAAAATCCCAACATTACAGAAATTGTTGTAGATCGAGCTGCAGTTTTGGACGATCAAAAATGAAATGCCAATTGCTTCAATCTACCAGGTCTTATAAGAATACGTATTACAATTTTTCGTTGAAAGTCTCAGAGGTCCATTTTTCTAATGAAAAAACTCAGTGTCTGAGCTTCCTCTCGAGATAATATTCTTGTAGAAAGAAACGATTGGCTTCTTCATATTTGTAAGCCCGGCTTGATAAATAACGCGATCATTTTTGCAGAAACGCAATTTCGCCGGAGTGACACGCGTAACGAGGCACCGTCCGTGAAATTGGCAACAAATGGTCGCTGGGGCGATGGGTAATGAGTCGGCGTGTAACGCGATCGCGGGATGCCGGCTCGCTCACGGGCGGGAACAATTTCAAAGCCGGCGTATCCCATGCGTTTCTGTTTACAAACAAGCGAGAGCCGACTCCCTCCGCGACCATAACGGCCCCGACAATCGCGATCCCGACCCGCCGCACCAACACCGATAAATCCAACTCACATTCTCGCAGCTCCGTGAGGCCGTTACCAGTCTCGAACCGTCATAGCCTCTGCGGTGGCCGATGTAACAGGCCAGACCGTTAACACACAGACCCGCGGCCCCCTGCGCTCTACACCGAGAAAACACACACACACACACACTCTTTTTCTCATACCAAAAACAAAATATACAATAAGAATATACACATAGCCAGAATTTAATGCTAAAATGACTTTTTTTCGTACTGTGGTACAAGTGAAATATTTTTAAGGTATATCTACTGCGACAGTTCGTTCAAAAGTTTCTTTTCTATGTAAAGGTAAAATCATTAGTTGAAATTTTTTTTCTATAGATTTAAAAAAAAACTGGATAAACCTTCTTTGATGCTGTATAAAGGTTGGTGCCAAATTTTAAAAGGCTTCTCTATTTAGATTATTCTCTATTTAGTTAGGATATTCATGTTGAAAATTACATTTTTTTTAATACAGGCTCTTATGGAAAGTTACAAAAAGATGTGATTTTCAACAATAAATAATTTGACACACACTTGAGCATCACGTTAAAGAATCATTTTTTTTATTTTTTAATGTACTTTTTGGGAAAAATATTGAAAAATTAGAAAAAAATTTTAGAAAAAATGACCACCTATTTAATTACGATATCTTAATTATTGTAAAA
>JAPYYW010005377.1:0-16574 GCA_030522545.1 Cremastinae sp. A BG-2022a
GTTAATAATTGAACCTTATACGCTAATGAACACGTGAAATATTTAAGATTGTTTGAAAGTTCACTCTAAATTTTTTTTTTTTTCAATAAAAGAACATTTATCTCAATGCTTCTCATAAGACTCTGGCTTATGTCGAGCATACTTTGTCCGGATAATTTTTGCTTATTTTATCGGTAATGCTACTTGAAATTTAGCCATCGTAAAACTGGATTAATACTCTATATCGTAAAAAAAATGTCAATAGACAAAGTTCATTTCCGTACTATCGTTAATACCTCCTTAATCTCCGCATTAAAAAAAAGTACAAAAAATTGTGCTGATTTTATCGAGTGACCGCATGGGGTAAAAATGCGTCATTAAAATCGTAAAATAATATTAGAAAAAGAAAAAAAATGTAAATAAAATAATGATTTCAGTGGTTCAGCTTACGAGGGACAGTGGCAGAATGGGAAACGCCACGGTCTCGGTATGGAGACGCGGGGACGTTGGCTGTATCGGGGGGAGTGGACGCAGGGCTTCAAGGGCCGATACGGCGTTCGACAATCGACGACCTCGACCGCAAGGTACGAGGGGACCTGGGCCAGCGGATTGCAGGATGGTTACGGATCTGAGACCTACGCAGACAGCGGTATTTTTTTCATTCATTCTTTCTATATTACATCTATTATATTATCAACATTTTTACCATCCTTATTTAGGATTATTAAGGTAGTTCTATATAGGTACATCAGTCAAATCAAAAGTTTTTTATTTCAATTTATCTCCATACTACGTGATTTTTTAGCTTAAATTTATTAAGAAAAGTTGTTGCTAATTGTTTGAAAAACAACATACTCAAAATTCAAGGTCATCCAAGGTCACCTCTATTTGTTACGTATGTATGAAAATTTGAAAAATCATAATATTAGGATTTTTTTAAAAAACTTATGGAAGCTTCTTTAAAGTACAATAAAGAGCTGTGAAAAATTTCAACAATATCCACTACCCAGAAGTCAAGATATCATATAAGTTGAAGATCGCAATATTTAACACGTGCTCTTACGGGAGACTGCAGAAAATAGTGATTTTTGACAATAAATATCTCGAGTTCTACGTAGTGAAACCTCTTTAAATTTAATATAAAATTGCATATTGTATCAAAGAAGGTTTTTGCAAATTTTTAACAAAATCCTAAGAAAACGATTTTTTGATACAACTACCTTTTAAATCATAATTTTGCATCATTTTTCATTTTGTATGCAATAAAATCTTTAAATTGAAATTTTGTGATTTAAAGAAGAGATTGAATTTAAAAAACTAATCAAATTGTGTCTCAAGGATGAACTGGAGCAATTTAAAAAACAATTACGTTTTTGATATGTTGTTGAGAAATATAAAAAATTGTCATGTCAAAGTTGAAAAAGACTCACTAAACTGTTCTAGATTTATCACATTTTTAATTCTTTGATTTTTAATATTGTTTCTCGTAGGAAAATTATATATTCTTTGCCCTAAATACTGACAAATAAACGGCGACATCACTATTAAATTTATATCATATATGTTTGATATGAAATCTTAAGGATGTATGGGACAAACAATCCCAGCAAAAAGTAAATTCTTGACATTAAATTCGTAAAATTTAGTCTCTGACTCTTGTTAAAAAGTTGCCAATTTTTTGCGTCTTAGTTTGACTATCAATTCGTAACTTGAGCATATTTTAACAATAATTAAAATATGTTTTTATTGTTAAACTATTAAATATAAAAAAGTAAGTAAAACATTGGGAAATTACTGCCCATAAAAAATGAACACTACTGCGAATGTATAATTAAAAAATTCATAAGAATCTTATATTTGAAAATTTGTTTTTAGTGCAAATTTAAGAATTCTCCATATGAAGCAATGTTAAATCTCATCAACTTTGAAGTATGATAACTCTTAAACTATTGAGTAAAAAGATTAAAAATTTGGTACAATATTTTTTCATACGCTTACGAACAAAATATCAACAATTTATTAAATGCCCATATTTTTCTAAATTTATATATTCACAAATTATATTTATATAAACGTCATATAATTCTATACTTTGAGTAATATGAATTAAACGTATATTGTATATTTCAATAACGAAAATGGCTATATATTCCTTATTTTAATATGATAAAATAAACCAAGGATCCATCTGTGGCGATGAAAGGTGTGCGTGTACGTGTATTTATACGGGGAAATCGATGTGACCTTCGACCCTCGATGCTCCTCAATGTCCGTGGGATGATAAAATACAATTCCAATCTGAATTATTCCGGTTGGCCAGGCATTTTTTCCCTCTGCTCTTTATAGACTAGTTTATTTATATAAAAGTGAATATAAGTTACGGAGATTCACAATGCATTTTATTAAAGTGGAAAATTTAAAAGTTATATTGATTAAAAATATTGAATTTAAGAGAGAGTTCAATCATTATTCGAGCAAATCCGATTATAAATAACGGAAACTTTATTTTTAGCAGATACTTGATTAAATTCTTTTAGAAATTTTATCAACATTGACCTTGTTGTATTTTAAGGATGTTGTGTTTAAAATTGAAAAGGGAAAATTTTTGAAAATTTTGCACAATATTAAGTATCATCTCTAAAAGGTTGTGTAAAAATTTCACAACGTTCAGGAAGCACCTCATTTAGATATTAATTGTTAAAAATGTCTATTTTTTATATCATCCCATGAGAGCACGAGTTAAAAGTTGCAATTTTTTATAATAAATATCTCAGTAACGAGCTTCTTAATCTAAATGAAATTTTGCATTGATTTTTGTACGACGTTAAGGAAGCTCCATTTAATTTTTCAAAAATATTTCATAATTTTTTTTGTGCAATTATATAGAGAGTAAACTTGTCATTGGAAAACCTTGAATTTCAAATATGTTTTTCTTCAGTTGATTTTCAGCAACTTTTCTTAATAAATTTTATTTACTCTCAAACGACTTTGTAGGGCATCAGAAAAACGTTATCAAATTTTTTATTTTTTTCTTTATGGACTCAATTAAAGTTGAACTTTTCTTGTACGATATACATCGTTTTATGAAGACTATACGAAACGAATTCATTGAACTGGTTCTCAAATTGAAAAATTGAAAAATTAAATTCTAGTAAAAATAACCCAAATAAAATACGAAAAAATTTGAAAATTATACTTTACTGTGTAATTAACCAGCTTTATTCAAAATACTGTATTAGTTGGTGAAAATCTCCATAATTATTTTCTCGGTTCGTTGACTATCTAATTTTCCATTTTTTTTTCTGTGATATTCTATAAGTTAATCGTTTCTTATGGATTGGCTAAAAATGATCACAAAATCAATACTGTATGATTTTTAATTGAAATAACGTAATTTGCTCATGTTCTCAATCAATTAATCACATAACTTCAAAATGTTAAAATATAAAATATTTTTATATTTAAAAATATAAAATATTTTAACAAAATTTCAAAAGTAAAAAAGTTTACCTTTAAATATTGAGAGAAATAATGTACACATTTAAAAAAATGGATAAAATATATTTACGTACATATTTTTATGAAATTGAAATATTATAAAAATGGATATTTTAGTATTATATTGGAAGTAATAAAATCGATGATTCGTGATGAATAGACTGAACGATAAATAATTCGTCAGTTTTCTGGGGACTGACGTCAAAGCTGACGAAATTGACGTAGAAAGTCGTCGAAACAGGATTTCACGTGATTTTCATCTGCAAAAGAATTTTTAACCGTCAAGTCCGCCGTCACATCATTTATGCTGGCCTTTAGTGCGATTCCAAATTAAAAACACGTCTCGTAATATCAAAGTAAACCATCCCTGTACATTATAAATAGATCCTAAATAGAATCCAAATATAATTTTTATTGACCTATCAATAGATTTTAAATATAAAATATATTCCAATAGACAATCAATGTCGTATGTACCTTATGTAGTCCGTACAGTATATTCTTATCGATACCTTCTTTTTCCGAGCTTTCTTTTTTTTTTCAATCTTAAGGTAGTTGTATAGTTTTATCGATTATTTAGGAATTTGTTGAAAATTGGTACAGTCATTCTTTGATACGTTACGCATATGCGTACCAAATTTTAAGAGATTTCACCACGAGATATTTATTGTTTAAAATCCCTATTTTCAGTTCTCTCCCATAAGAGCCTATGTTAAATATTGCAATTTTCAATCCTAAATATCTTGAAATCTAGATGGTGAACCTTCTTACAATTTTACACATCTCTTTATTGTACTTGAAAGAAGCTTTCTCAAGTTTTTTAAAAAAATCCTGAGATTATGATTTTTTAAATTTTCATATGACCTTTAATTTTGAGTATGTTGTTCTTGAAACAATTTGCAACAACTTTTCTGAATTGACTTAAGCTCGAAAACCACATGGTATGGAGATAAATTGAAATAAAAACTTTTGATTTGACTGTACTTATAGAACTACCTTAAGATGGTTCTATCAGTACCGTCAAATCAAAAGTGTATATCAATTTATCTCCTTATACCACGTGATTTTTCAGCTTAAATTTATTAAGAAAAGTTGTTGCAGATTCTTTCACGAACAAAATACTCAAAATTCAAGGCCATCCAGGGTGAACTTTACTTGCTATATATATACTTATGATAATTACGAAAAAAAAAATCTTACTAATTTTTCTAAAAACTAAGGGAACGCTCTCTTTGAAGTATAATAAAGATGAGCTATGCTAAGTTTAAAGAAGAATCACCGTCTAGAATTGAAGATATTTAGGATTGAAAATGGCAATATTTAACACGGGCTCTTATGCAGGAGAGTGCCAAAAATTGGAATTTTTAACAATAAATATCTCGATTTCTATATATGATGAATTCTCTTAAAATTTGATACGCATACGTACACCATATCAAAGAAGGTTTGTGCAAATTTTAAATGAATTCTTAAGAAAATGATAAAACGATGGAACTACCTTAAAAATAATTTGAAAACGACATTTAAGAAAATTATGAAAAAGTTAAAAATGTTAGAGTACCACCTACAGCAATTATAAAAAAAATTAAACACGATATACCGGCCAGTTTTTGAGAAAAAAATCATTATAGTGGAAATTTCATACACATGTAATATGCATGTAATATCAAAGAGCTTTATTCAAACTACCTTAAGATAGGAGAGAACTACCTTAAGATAGGAGTCTCGTGACAATCTATTCAAATGTTTAACTGTACGTGTTAATTAAATGTAAAATCATCACTTGAAATTGTTTCAGACAGAATTTCTTCAAAATTTATACCAATCTTGTTTGACATCGTATTAACACTTATGCAAAATTTAAAGAGCCATTACCATGTGGTTATCGAGATATTTATTTTTTTTAAATTGTCACATTTAACAAGGACTCTTATGAGAGATCAAAAAATGCGATGACTTTCAACAATTAATATCTCAATTCCTAGATGGTGAAGCTTCATAAAATTTGGCATTCATTTCGACATGGCTTCAAATAATATTTGTGCCAATTTTTAAGAAATTTAACATAGTTCAGGTACAGTGCAATCAAAAGTTTTTACCTTCATTTATCTCCAGACCTTGTGGTTTTTCAGTTTATTGAGAAAAGTTGTGAATAATTGATTCAAGAATGGTATACTCAAAATTCAAGGTCATCTAAGGTGACCTGTACTTGCTACGTATGTATAAAATTAAGGTAAATCAAAATCTTAGGATTTTTTTAAAAAACGAAGGTTCACTTTTTAAACGTACTTCAAAAATCTGTGCAACATTTTAAGGAGTTTCACAACCCAGAGGTCAAGATACATTTCATGTATGTCAAAAATTAAAGATCACAATATTTAACAAATGCTTTTATGGTAGAGTGCAGAAAATAGTAATTTTTGACAACAACTATCTCGAGTTCTACGTAGTGAAACCTCTTTAAATTTAATATAAAATTGCATATTGTATCAAAGAAGTTTTTAGCCAATTTTCAGCAATAATCCTAAGAAAAAGATTTTATAATAAAACTATACTTTAAGGATGTATGGGACAGAAAATCCCAGCGAAAAGTAAACTCTTGACATTAAATTCGTAAAAATCATATTCTGGCTTTTGCTAAAATTTGTTCACTTTTTGAGTCTTAGTTTGACTATCAGTTAACAATATGAGCATGTTTTAATAATAAATTAATCATTTTTTATTTTTTAAATAATTCAATGAAAAAATTTAGTAAAACTTTTTTAAATTATTGTTTGTACAAAATGAACAATACTACAAATATATTTTTAAAATTCACAAGAATCTCACATTTTTTAAGCAATGTTAAATCTCAACAACTTTAGAGTTTTATAACTCTTAAACCATTCAGTAAAACGATTTCAAATTTGGTACAACATTTTTTCATATACTGAAGAACAAAATATAAAAAATGAATCAAATTCTCATATTAAAAAAAAATATCGCCCACACATCCTTAAATAGTCGTTAAAAAGATATGACACGAACGTTTATAATTTTGAATAAAACGTAAAAGAGCTTCGAATGCACCTAAAATGGATCTTGAATGGAGCTTAAATAGAGCTAAAACGTCGAATGAACCTTATATAAACTCTGCACTGACCTCAAATAAACTTTTGACAAATTGTAAATAGAAGTTTGACGAAGTTTTTTGTAGAACGCTTTAGAAAGGGAGTACTGAAAAAATTACGAGCTCGCGTTCCCGGAGACCTTGACCCAAAATGTGCCCAGAGGTCGATCGATTCGAATTCTCTCTCCTCTGAAAATGTTTATTAATCCATTCACTTCGACATTTTTTCTTCATACGTCAATTTTTTCTCAATTTCAACATTTTTGGCATGCAAGCAGGACATAAATAAAATGCAGATTGAAAAGAAAAAAAATTAAATTTTCATCTCTTCGAGTAAATCGTTGGGACTGAGTCGAGCGAGCTCGCTCCAATTTCGCCCCTTTGAAAGACGGAAGTGGGATGGACCAGCCTTGACCCCGAACAAGAAACGACCGAGTCGCAATTATTTTCTTTTTCCTTTGAAAATTACAGGTTCCAGTAAATACAATCGATAAATTCTCTGCAAAATTTAACGATATGTTATCAGCTCGATTAACGAGAAATTATTTATTCAAAATCCCTCATTTTCGTTAACGATGGTACGAATATTCTTACTTCCGATCACTATTAAATTAAATCCATTTATTCAAGACCATAAAATTTTCACGAAATGATTCAATTAAAACCAAGTTAACTTTTAGAAATGGTATAATTCAAAATATAGTTATAAGGTGATGTGAAACACCCAATTTATTTGAGTGAATTTTCGGACAAATCTCATGCTCGTATTTTTCAAGCAAATTCATTGAAATTTGAATATATTATGCAGTGTACGCTATACTAGTACATGACATTCTTGGAATTTCAAAAAAATATTTTGAAAACCCAAGTAAAAAGTTTTTTTTTTCGTTTTTTGAAATTCCAAAAATGTCATGCACTAGTTTAGTGTACTCTGCATAACATATTCAAATTTCTATTCATTTGCTTGAAAAATACGAGCGTAGGATTTGTCCGAAAAATCACTCGAAATTGCACTGAGAACAGATTTAGTTGAAAAATATTTAGTTGAAAATATTTCGTCGAAACAACACTTGTTTATTTGAAATAATGAAACTTTAGTTAAATAAACCAAAATAATATCGTTGAACGTATTGAAACAAATATTTTGTTGAATCAACCAAATTTCGTTTTCAGTGTGGGTATTGCTTCTTATGGAGAATTCGTAAATTTGCACCGAAAATAAAAATTTAAAGGTGTTAAGTCTGTAAAGCGAAAAATCAAAAGTTCAACAACGCCTTTCTCCCATACGAAGTCGCTTGAGATTAAAATAAAGGTCTACTCTCTGTGTGATTGCACAAAAAAATATGAATTTTTAAAATAAAATTAGATGAAGTTTCTTTATAATGTCATTGAAATTGCGAAGTTATTATAAAAAATTACAACTTTTAACACGTGCTCTTATGGGAAGGTATAAAAGATAGACATTTTTAACAATTAATATCTTAATAAGGAGCTTTCTAATCCTCGTGAAATTTATGCACAACCTTTTAGAGATGTTACTTAATATTATGTAAAATTTTCAAAATTTTCCATCACTTTCGTTTTTGAACACAACATCCTTAACAATGTAAGATTCTGGTGAATTTTTTTTAAATATTAGTTTAGTAGTGTTCATTTTGTATAGACAGTAATTTTAAAACGTTTTATTAAAAAATTTTTATTTAACCCTTCGTGTGTACACTATATTTTTTAATACACGGTGTGTACACTGGGTCTTTTAGAGAACAGTCGATGTTTTTAAGTGTTCTAGACTTTTAAAAATTCTTAATTACTTTTTGCAGCATGTGCTACATGGCCCAAAAGTTGTCAATGTCAAACTTTTAAAAATATCATTAATAAAAGTTGAAAAATAGTTTAAAGAGCAGAAAAAAGGAAGTTCGTTAAAAGATTCGTAGTTCTACACAAAACAATTATTAATAAAAAAAACTATTTTGTACCTTAGGCTATGAGCTTTCAAATAAATGTAGGGTCATTGGTATGGTCTCCAAAAAGGTGTATTATTTAAGTTCCTAAAAGTGGGGAATATTTTAATGGAAAAATAAATAACTTATAAATGAAATATACAATAAAGTTTTGTTTTTAAGATTTCAGTCTATTCAAAATAACCGAAACATCATCAAATTTCATTAAATATTTATTTTAGTTGTGAAATAAACTGAAAAAATATTTAAGAGATAAGACAAAAAAACTTACCTTCGAAAATACTGACGCCGTGTTTATACTGACCCTTTTAGAGAACAAGAATGATTTGCACTGGCAGGAATTTGCAGATGAACTACCAGGGAGCCCAAGCCTCCCTTGAGTCTTTAGTAGGGGTGTGCGAATATATATCGTTCGAATCGAATCAAATCGAATAATTCGAATAATCGAATAATTCGAATAATTTTGAATAATTCAAATAATTTTGACTAATTCAAATAATTTTGAATAATTCAAAAAATTTCGAATAATTCTTTAAAAAATAAATATTGTTAAATATTAAATATTAATATTTAAATAAATATTGCAATTTTTTATTCTAAATATCTTCAATTCTGGATGATGAGTTTTTTTTTAATTTAGCATAGTTATTTATGACATTTCAAAGAAGCCTCCCTTAGTTTAAAAACAAAGTTGGTAAGAATTTTTTTCGCTATTTTCAAGTACCGATGAGCTGAGATAACCTTGAATTTTGAGTATGTTGTACTTGAAACAACCTTCAACAACTTTTCTTAATAAAGTTAAGCTGAAAAATCACATAGTAAAAAGATAAATTGAGATAAAAACCTTTGTACCGATATAGAACTGCATACCTTAATTTAAAAGAAAAAAAATCGTTACGATACTTTTCAACTGGAAATTTTACTTTTGAATGCGCTCCGAAATGCATCGAGTGACTTCTTCGAGTCCCTCCGATTTTACGTAGTCGTGACGCTTGCATTTTTCATAGCCCTCGAAATTTTATGAGCCAACGAGAAAAGAGAGACTAAGAAGATTGGAATTCGTGAATTATTCACTGGATAGGAATGCGAAAAAATGAAAAAAAGGTCCTTGATGTGAACAGCTTCGAAAATGTCCCTGAATAATCATCCCCTAATTGATAAACTTGAAATATTCTTAAGTGGCCTGAATCATTCGAAAGTTTTGGATTTAACATTTCTTCTGTGCACCCTGATGCAATTTATGCACTTTGATGCCATTTCAGCACTTATCGAACATGCACTTTAATTCGAGTTATTTAACACTTCATTTATATTTGTTTATAAATTTATAAATTTTTTGAAACATTTTTTTAATTTTATTTTTGAATAATTCAATAAATTAATGAAAAATAATATTTATTGTTAAAATCGACACAGTTCGTCGCTCTTTGGTTCAATGAACACTTAATTGTGGGCGAAAAACGATCAACATTGCAAAAAAAAATAGAATTTTTTAATACAAATCTATTTGAATTCTATCTTCGATGAGAGCTAAAAAATTTTATTTTCTTTTACATAGAAGATTATGAATTGTATTTTTTAAATCGAAGGGGTCCTATTAAAAGAAAGTCCAATGTAGGAGCTCAAAACGGCCAAAAAGACACTAAAAATTTTTTTTTCTCGTTTTCAATTTTTTTGCTAAAAAGATCATTAAAAACACAAATTTGACTTTCTATTCAGTTACGATATCTTAATTATTATAAAAACTATGAATATTTCAAGAATTTTAAGAAATTTCAGCACGTGTTAAGGATGTATGGGTCAGAAAATCGCAGTAAAAAGTACATTTTATTGACGTTAAATTTGTTAAATTTAGACTTGTGACTTTTGCTAAGTTGCCAATTTTTTGAGTTTTAGTTTGACTATCCATTAGTAACTTGAGCATATTTCAACAATAATTCAAATATTTTTAAATACTTAACCAATTAATTTTCAAAAATGTAAGTAAAACGTTTTGAAATTCTTATCTATACAAAAATGAACACTACTACGAATATATGCAAAAAATTTTACAAGAATCTTATATTTGTATATTTGTTTTTGTAAAAATTTGCAAATTCTCCATAAGAAACAACAACTTTAGAGTTTGATAACACTTAAACTATTCAGAAAAATGATTTCAAATTTAGGACAATATTTTTTTATATGCTTATTAGAACAATAAAATATTACAAAAATTTGTCAAAATCTTATATTTTTAAAATATAGCTCATACATCCTTAAATAGAGAGCTAAACATTGTTATAGATACTTTATTTTGGATCTGCAATAATATATATTAAAAAATATAAAAAATCTATGGGGTCAACGTCAAATCGTCGATGAATTGTCCTGAAATTGCTCATGTAATTAGTAAATGGTACTAAATAAATAAGAATTAAAGAAAATCATATATTAATTTTATTTTTGTTAATCTAAATGATGGAAAATGGTTGAGGTGGTTAGAGGATAAAGCTGATGAAAATAATAGCCTATTGAATAGTATAATAGTGGTAGAAAGATTTATAAAATGATGGAAATAGAGTACCAGCACCAAAAATAAAAATGAAAGGAACTCGTTAAAATTTTCCTTGTTTTCGTCGCGAATTTATAGTTGGAAAGACGAAAACTCGGTTAGCAGACTTTTCTCTAATCTGTCTCGTCTCTCTGACCCTATTTGTGATATTTTTATTTCTTTTCTCTCTCTGTCTCTCTCTCTCTCTTTCTCTTTTCTCTCGGTTCGCAGACGTTTCTTCTCGTAAAATTGCAAAGTCGATAAATCTCCGGGGCCACCGGCCCAGCGCTTTTTCCACATTCCTTCACGCCCGAGGGTGAAAAAAAGCAAAAATGATCCCAAAGAAAGAGAGGAAATAATTCAAGACCGATCGGGCAACCAATTAACCCTTTCTAAATTAAAATTCATCTGGAATTAATCGCTCTTCAGTTTATTGCTTTTACCACCGGCCCTAATCGATAAATAAACATTTATTGATTTAAAATTTAGACTTTAAAATTTAAAAAAAAATTATTTTCAAATCAGTCATTTGCTTCAAAAATAAAAAATATTAAATTATCATTAATTATAAATTAATTACTTAACGAGTAAAAACATTATATTTTTAAATAATTTAAAGATATTTCAATTATTTATTAAAAATTGTATTATAATTATTATATTCTTATTATTAATGAAACATTATCTTGATTTATTCTTTATTGTTATACAAAATTTGTTATCATTAAAAACTTATTTTCTCGCATGTGTTTTGTGGAAAAGCATAGAACGTGCAACCGGCTCCATACGGATATAAAAATCGCTAGGTGAAAATAAAAAGAGAGTGTGCGAAATAAAAAAAATGAAAGAAAAGAGAGAGAGAGAGAGAGAGAGAGAGAGAGAGACAGAGAGCGAGAGATGAGAAAATTGTGAGACGTCTATTTCAAGACTGACCAGCCAGAGCCCCAATAATCGACAAGTGTTTTCCCCTCTCCTCAATCACCCACTTCTCCCTCCCACCCGCGACAGCCCGAAAGCCGCCACCCGACGTCACTTCAGGACCGTATTAACAATATTTGCATATTTAAACTCATTTTTCTTTATTTACTTATTTTTATATATTATCATCATGAATATTACCATTATTTCATTTTATTCTATTATTTTGTGATTAATTGATTTTATTTATTTAATTATATCCATTTTTTAAGAAATACACAATATGTTTATTAGTATCGAAAAAAAAATTTGTTTTTTATTTTTACTAATTTTTATTTATTTGTGACTAATTTATTATTATTATTATTATTATTATTTATTTTTATTTATTTTAATTATTATTATTACTATTAATTATTTTTAATTTTTAATTTTTATTTTTATTTATTATTATTTGTTTGTTACTATTTTTTTTACATAAAATTAAACAATTATTGCCACTCGAATGTGGTACAGTCGAGCTTCATTATAACGAACGTTCTGGGCCAGAGAACCTCGTTATATCGAACCCTCCCCTCTATCCCAAAAGCATAAAAAGTGGGGGATTACGTTGTTCGGTATAGCTAGGTTGCGCCGTTCGTTATAACGAGTGTTCATTGTAACGAGGTTTCTTATAACGAGGTTCGACTGTATTACAATTAATCTTTTCGTTATTTTTAATTGTGATCATTATTTTTAATATTTATTGCCACTGTCACTCTTATTATATAGCATATACATATATATTTCGAATAATTTTCGAACATCTTTCTGATAATTAATATATTTTCAAAACAAAATAAAAATGAAATCGCATTTTATGAGATTTTTGCAGCGATTACTATTATTGGAATGTTTACTATTCTTAAATTATTTTTTTATACTCTTAATCTTATATTACACCATCGATACCACGATAATCAATTCTTAAATGTATTACTGTATTTAATATGATCATCAACAGTAAGAATAAAAATTAGGATTATCATTGGGAAATATTTTTTCAACTAATGATTATTTCCATAATTATTACTACTATTTTTTATATCGAATTATTAAAAAAAAATTGTTCAAGATTTTCTTATATTCTTATACAGAAGCTGTTATTTAGGAAAGATAATTAAAAATCGATCTTCTGTAATCGAGCATGATTATTTGAATAATTTTAATATGATTATTATACCTCAAACTTTTTTAAAATTATTAATATTTAGAGATATTGCTAAAAATACGTTAAGAATATAATTTGTTGTATCTTTTAATATTGGGCATAGATTTTTTTCTTATAATGATCACCATATTTATGTAAACTTTTAATTTTAATTTACTTTTACTA
The DNA here is from genome assembly GCA_030522545.1 of Cremastinae sp. A BG-2022a. Taxonomy (NCBI): domain Eukaryota; kingdom Metazoa; phylum Arthropoda; class Insecta; order Hymenoptera; family Ichneumonidae; species Cremastinae sp. A BG-2022a. Next base: position 13,374 of record JAPYYW010005377.1, read on the forward strand.
CTTTTACTTCGGTGATATTACATGATCCACTTTCTAAACATGTAGTTAGATTTTTTTTGAAAAATATCATTGAGATTTATATATATATAATTAACAGTTTATTTAAGAAAATAAAAATGTTTTAATCATTTGTTTTTTGATTCATTTTATGATATTGAGCTATTATCTTCTTATAATTATTATAATATATTATTTTAAATTATTAAAAAATTAATTTTTTTTGACTATATGCTTTTTTTCTTTTCCTCTCTTTTTTTTCAAGTATCTCGAGAATGCCGGAGGCAATAAAAAGGCGCCAGGCAGTAGTAAAAGGCGAGTCGAGTGCGTACTGGAAAGCCCAGCGAAAATTTTATTTCGCCGCTCTTATTTTTGCATCCGAATTATACGAGCAATCTGGCTCTTACTTTCGTCATTTTCGAGTTTTTTTTTATTTATCAAGGGCCCCTGAATTCCTCGATGCAAATCTCGAGTACTTTCGATTGAGAGCGAGAAACTTCCACGAATTAAATTTTGAATATGTTGACGAAAAATTATACTCTTTTTTTGTGGATTTTTCAATATTCAACATTTTTTCACTCAGTTGTTACATAAAATAGATCTCGTGCATTAATTACACACAGCCACAATTAATCAAATATTGGAATTAATATGATGACTCGAGGTTGTTCGATAGCAAAAACTGTTTATTTAAGAAAATTTGGAAAAAAATATCTGTTTTCCTGAAAAATAACAGACCAATTAAATATAGATGGACTAATTTAGGTTTTTTCTTTTGAATGGATGGATTAACTTTTCTTATATTTTCCATTCATTTTTTCTAATTTTTTTTTAACTCTATTATTTGTATTTTTACTCAAATGTAAAAAAGAAATAGAAAAGAAAACATATTTGCGAAAAATTGCATGGAAGTTTTTTGCGAAAACTTATTTCAGCACAGGTAGAGCAAACGCCTGCTAGTCGAGTTCATTTTTTAGCAGACCAGCTAGTGGTTCAACACCATTATGGTCATACGAGAAAAAAAGATTCGTGAAAAATGCATAAACCTCCTTATTCGCAATTCCTTATTATTTATTTACAAGGACTATATAACAAGAGAACCTTTTCTTATGTTAACATTTTATATTTTATATCCTTATATATGTATATAATTTACTGGAGAACAACATTGAATCATCCTTATTATTTATTTATAAAAAATATAAATTAATGTAAATCAAAATGACCTTTTCTCTTTAAAATTTCTATTTATTCTATTATATTATTTTCCAAAAAGAACATCAACAATAAAACAGCGAGACTATTTTATAATATTTTTTTTACCAAGTACGAACAACATAACTTTCCCACCTGTTACACGCCCAGTATTTGTGATTGGATAAGATTGTATATAGTGATGCGAGTATTCCGAAATATGCTTGCAAATATTAAAGTTTGGGAAGTACATTTCAAAAAAACAAACATTTATGAAATTCAGAAAATTTTTGTATGAAATATAACGTTATTATTTTTCACTGTTTTTTTTTTCTTGGTATTTATTAATTATTCTATTTTTAAATCATTTTTCACAAAAAAATGTAAAATTTAAAAAAACCTGAAAAAATTGTGTAAATGCGAACGTTTTTTCTGATAATGGTAATAAATATAAATAATACTGTAATTGAAAATAAGTCTATATTTTTTTCATGTTTTTGACAATTGGGATTGTCAATAACATAGTCCATAACAACAATATTGATTACTGCAATTATAAATATTACAAAAATGAGAAAATAATTTATGAAAATAAGATAATAAATGATGAAAATAACAGAATAAATAACGAATTTTTAGCCTTGTAATTTTCTTCTACCGATTCATATGAGCAATTTCCCCAGGGTAACCGTCAAATCGTCGATGAATTAATCTAGAATTACTCATATTCAGAGTGAAATGTCGAACAATACAGATAATTTCACGTATTAATGAAGTTCGTTCGATAGTAAAAACCATTTAAGAAAATTTTAAATTATTATATATGTTTTGTAGAAAAAGAAAACAAATCGAATAAAAAAGTTAAGTAATTCTACCGTTTAGTTCCTAAAATATTTGAAGTTAAAGCTTAACGGTTTCCTTATTGGAACATCACAAAAAAATTATCTATAAAAATAACTTGAAAACGACATTTACGAAAATTATGATAAAAATAAAAATGTTAGAGTACCACTTACAGAAGTTGTATAAAAGAAGTCAGCACGACATACCGTCCAATTTTTGAAAAAAAAATCATTGTAGTGGACATTTTCAATTTTTTTCATTTTGAAAAAAAAATTGAACGCTCTCGAAGTTCAGTGGAAGTGAGGTAAATTCACTAAAATTAGCATAATTATGTTTCTTCTATGATCACTGATAAATTTTTTTTACATTCGGACTATATTTAATTATTTACCGTAAAAATATATGATCATCGAACTTTTCAGTTAATTATTTAATTAGAATATTAAATATGATGCTTATATTCATAAGTGAATCCAAATTAAATTATTACCTAAAAATAAAAATAATTTCTTAACTATTTGCGTATTAGATAAATCTTTTACATTTCTAAATTAGTATATTTAAGTAGAAAAATTTATTCAATATTAAAAATCATTTGTTAACTCCTCTTTTAAAAATAAGCCAATCAGTATCTCATTTGACTTGTATGTATCGTTAATATCTTCTTAAAATAGTACAACCGAGAGAATCTATTCAAAAGTTTGTCCTTATGTGTTAACTTGATGTAAAATCATCAGTTGAAATTTCTTGAGAAAGAATTTATTAAAAAATTGCACAGATCTTCGTTAGCATTGTGTTAAAGTGTTTGGAATATTTAAAAAGGCTCTATCATGTAGTTATTTAGATTTGAATTTTAAAAATGGTTTAACTAGTCTCTTATATGGAAGATTAGAAAAAGTGACGAATTTCAACGGTTAATTATACCTCGATTTCATGATGATAAATAATTGTAAAATTTGCCACACGTTTTCATATGAAGTTTTCTTACGAAAGAAGATAATGTGCTAATTTTGAAGAAAATCTGTCTCAAACACACTTTTGCAGTTGTATTTTACTTTAAGGTAGTTATATCGGTACAGTCAAATCAAAAGTTTTTATTTCAATTTATCTCCTTACCAAGTAATTTTTGAGCTTAAGTTTATTAAGAAAAGTTGTTGCAAATTGTTT
>JAPYYW010005379.1:0-16245 GCA_030522545.1 Cremastinae sp. A BG-2022a
TTTTTTTCAATATGTTAAAACTAATATTAAGTAAACATAACTAACTTTATTTTTTTGAAATAACTGTTTCATATAGTTAAATAGACAAAATCTTTATTTAGACGTATTTCACACCGCCATTTAGTTGAATCAACCAATATTTTGTTGAATCAACTAATTTCTTCTCTCAGTGTATATACAATTTCAAATTTTAAACCATCGCCGCAGCAGAGAGTTATAGTCCTTTCATCATAATCAAACCAAAGGGCACTCACCATTTAAAATATTTATTACATATCACAGAGTATAATTTTCCTATTAATTTATTTTATATATTATATTATATAGTATACAATACTACATTGGGTGTTTTAATAAGTTGCACTGCGCTTAAACTATATATTAACAATTAACAAAATTGTTCAAAAAGGGCGTGCTGAGCAAAAAAAAATGTATAAATTTATGATAATTACACAAGAGTCTAGATTTATTTACCGCAATAATTATATTTATCATTATTCTCTTATTCTTTTGTCAGAGAATATCTCTTTCCGCATATATTCTTCTGCTCAAGGTTATGAAAATGTTTTTCATATCGAAAGTGATTTATTGCCCGATAAATGAAATTCTTATTTTGTAATACAATAATACTTGCCATGTTAATCATATGGAAAATCGAAAAGTGCGCGATGCGCCCGCTCTTCATATTTTTTATAAAGAGCTCAAATTTATACAGGCTTCTTTTTATATATAAATAGGAACTTTTAAAACTAGCTGTTTCCGCGAAAAAAGAAAAAAAAATTTTTTAGTCACCCTAATACATAATATATGTATATATTCTTTATTCTCGTACGAAACAAACAGTACGCGAAATATACAATGCATTAAAAAGAAAAAAAAAACATTGTAATATATACAAGAGGATCTCGTAAAAAAGGTAAGGGTATAAGCGATGTTCAAATCTTATACTATCTCGAGCCTTGAAAATAATGCATTTATTCATTTCCTTATCGATTCCGGATTATATGCGCGGACATTGTATGGGGGAGAACACGCGCGCCTCTCATCCTTCTATGTATTTATTAATACGATCGTATCTCGCAAGAGAGATGAAGGAAAAACGAAAGTCGTCCGCGTCACGGTTCACGTCGGGTCAAGAAATCGACACGTCAGATGGAAAATAAAAATTCATGAGACTCCATCAATAAGTTTATAAAAATATGTTGTCTACGACGGGAATTAGGACAGAATTCATTTAAATATTATGCCATTAACGCGTCAGTTTTATTTCGATAGGAAATTATTTTTGTCGAACAAACGAATATTTGTTATCATCTCCTTGACTTTTATTTCTCTTGGAAATACTGGAGGATGCTTTTTTCCGGAAGGAAAATAAGCTCGTTTTTCAATCGCTCGGAAGCATTTGGAAAACGCTGGTGTGTCTCTCTCCTTATTCTGCCGGTTCTGCTTTTCGTATAGCCCTTTTTCAAAATATACATGCGTACATACGATGAGTATCTTTTCCCGACGATATGCGAACCTCATCTCTCGTAACAACAATTATGAATGCTATACATCAGGGAGCCATGTTATTGTTATTTCCATCGCTTTCCTCTCTCTCTCTCTCCCTCTCTTTCACACATAATAATCTTTACCGCCACTTTTTGTTTTTGAAAGGGAAAGGAAGCTCGTGGCTCTCCTCTTCTCTCTCGGGGTCCCGTAAAACACGTATAGTCATATTCTTTCAAGTATACGACGAACAAAAAAATTGGTATTGCGTGTTAAATCGTGATGTTTTTCACTCCGTCTCGATCGAGGTCATTCCAGCAATTTGTTTCAATTTCCAGTACTCGGTACACGTACGAATACATAACCGATTTTTACATTTTTTCCTGATGAATACACAATGTTCCCGTAAAGTCTCATTTCGCACTTTATATATATTTGTTTTTTCATTTTATTTTATGAAAAACAAAACATTAATTTAATTCTCTTATTTCGCTTTTATTTATTTCATTTTGTTTTAAACACCTTGTTATTCAGAAATCCCATATCGTTATGACGAAATAAATTCCGTCCTCTCCATTTTTCATAATGAAACGTTTATTTCGAATATATTTAACAAAAGAAACGTAATTAGTCATCTTATTTTCTTTTGTTTTGGCTAATTGCCTGATGCTCAGTTTTTCTCATGAAATGTTCTTGAGATGAAAAAAGCACTCGACGTGCTGTATTATATAGTCTGCTCCGACGAGATATTCGAAAATCGTCACGTTTTTTATTATTTTCTCATTTGCTTATTATTGCTCCTTCGTCTCTCCCCGTTGTTGTTTCGTTTTTTTTTCTCATCCGACGCGAGTGTCCCGCGACGTTTATTTTCCACCGATGAGAATCAGAGAGATTCTTTCGAGACTATGAGAGATAAGGCCCGACAATGAATTGAGCTTTTTTTTTTTCTTCAACCGCGCGACCACGTACAATATCTTATCACGAGTGCGCGCGTACGCCGCGAAAGAGAGAGAGAGAGAGAGAGTTTCTCTGAAAATTACGAAAAAAACAACATTTTTTCCGTTTTTTTTGGGGAGAGGGGGATTTTCGTTACGATAAATCCTTGAATTTATCATAATGTTTTCTATGCTGTATATACTATTTATGTATATACACACATATGTGGAAATATAGAGTTTTTCATTCAAAGGTTTATTCGAGTTCAGACCAAAATAATATCCGCGTTTTAGCATTTTGACATCGACAAATTTGAATATTTTATAAATTCTTTTACATTTATATTTCCATTTATTTCCATGTTTTTTAAATTTATTTATATTTTTTATATTCTCTGATTTATCGTGTAAGAAACACGAAATAATATGAATTTGAAGAATAAATTAAACGGCGACGTGGATGAATTTAAATGGATCTCGTTTGTGATCGATGTAGGAACATGAATAATAATATAATGTCGGCGGAGAATGCGATGATTTATCCGAAAATTAGCGTAATGTCCTTTTCTTCCTCTCGATCTTTCTCCTGCTCCTATAATATCGGTAGTTTTCTTATTTTGAAAAGTCACGTGATACGCTTTTCACTTTTTCCATAATGGTACGCGGCGGTAATAGTACGCATCATATATGTATAGAGTTTGTATAGAGGAAAAATATGTTGAATCGTCTGCTTCCATGAGGCGCGAGGAACACCATACATATACGTGCTAGCTGTGTTAACTGCTCGCTCGAGCCCCCCCCCCCCCTCCTCCCCCGATGCTGCTTCGACACATCCACAGCAGAGTTAAAAGACCTTTTGCTCCTTTCCATAATTAAGGCTAATTCAATGCTTCTATTTAACACAATTCACAACGACTGCTTTTTTATTCTCTTCTCATTCTCGGCTCTCAATTTCAACCTATATGTCATTTCCATATATATTCGTATAATTTATCGTGTCAATAGCAATTTCATTAATTTATGCCGGCGTTATTGCGATTTATCTTAATTCATTGGCTCTGCCAGGAAGTGATTTTTTTCTCCAACTTATGTATTAATCATCATAAACAATTCAACCGCATTATTTAAAATCTGTTCATCAGTCTTTAAATATAGTATATAATACATATAAATGTGTGACGTCTCTTTGTCTGCATGGTGTTCTTTCGTTATTTATTTATTTATTTATTTTCGTTCATCAGCACCCATCATATATTTCATAATCGTTTCTTCGTTTTCTCTATTTTTCTATTCGACACACACACACACACGTTTGTCACCCGCGGACGCGATCGCGGTCGATCCACTCTTATTTTGTTGTCTCTCGTCGCGAGCTCGTGAATTTTCTCGCGTTTATTATTTTCTTCGGCGCGGGAACAATCGGCCGCTTTTGTTCGAGGGCGAACGCAGCAGCAGCAGCAGGCCGCATCGTTCGCGCATCGCGTTTCTTCTCTCCCCCCCACCCCCCCGCGCGCTTATTACGCTGAGTCAAGGCCAAAACGTATGTGTTGCATAATGTCCGCATGACGAGAGCTTAACTTGTCATCAGCTACTTTCCGATAATTGCTCCGATCTTTTATCTCTCATTTTTGACTCGATGCATGCACCGCCGCGGAAAGAGTGCGTGCGTGCCTCATCTCTTTTATTTTCGTTCGGTATTTATATCCTTGAAGAAAATCAGCGTTTACGGGGATTATGACTAATAATATATATTTCAAAAACTCTCGCTCCCGCGTTCTTCCAATCCCCATCGCAGAGTGTCTATTTTCTAATAAAATATATACATATACTATATAGTTTATGCAAAAAGTCAGACGTTTATATAGGCTCGCGGAGAAAACGTTTGTTATATGTATATATGATGCGTATAGAAATAATCGAAGAGCGAAAAATGTGGGTGAAAGATACTTTATCCCGATGGTGATTTTTTATTTATTCGGCGATGGTCAATTATCGCTCGTGAACGAAGAGATTGATACACGCATAAACGGGGGCCATATTCCAGAAACCTCATATACAGTTCACTACCCCAATAAGAACGCAAAAGCCCCCAAGGGGAAGATTTTTATGGCCCCCCACTCCGTGCGCGCTTCGCTCTCGCTGACTCGTTCTGTCTCTCTCTCTCTTTTTTTCTTATTGGGATTGACGGGTGCGAGACTACTCGAGCTCGGAACTCGAGTCAGAGTGGGGGAAGCGCGTTCTTATTGAATCGTTCTTATTGGGGTAGTGAACTGTATTATTTTTCTTTGTTCTTATTAGTTACCCGATGCCAATCTTTTTGCGTACACTCTAAAATTCGCAGAAGCGAATCAACGTAATATTTATGAGAATAATCTAACTAATGCATATGAACAAATTGCAAATATAGTATATATATAATTATTTTTTTATCAGTGCGCGCCGGGTCTGGTAAAAACATTAGCACGTCTCGCGATAATGGATCTCCTTTGATATTTCCTCTTTCTGTTTCGCTAATCGCGGCGTGTCGCGCGTTAATGGAAATTTTTTCGTATCTCGTCGCGCGTAATTGTCGAATGTCGCCTCGTCATCTCGCGATTTGTTTGCCGCGAGACACTCACCGCGCGCGTCGCTCTGCTGCTCCTGCTTTGTTCCTCAAAAAGGACAAAAAATCGTGTGTCTCTATCATCTCGCATCTTTCCTCTTCATTGCTACAGCACGTTTCAACGTTATTTGCCAATCCAATGCCGCATTTTTTTCAAAATAATTTCTTATTTAATGCTGTGCGAGGAAGAAAGCCTTTTATCATTTATTCTTTTGCGACGCGCGCCCCTGCCTCCTCCCACTCTGTATATCAATTATAGAATATGCGTAGAATAATTAATTCAAGATACTTTTAATTTCCCCTTATGCTTTTTTAAAAAAATTCTATTCCAATGCGCACTGTGAGTTTTTGAGCGATGATTAATTATTTATTTTTTCCTGATGCGACTGACATTTCATCGTTTTTATTCGGTCGCTTTGTTTTTCGAGTTGCAGGTTCGAAGAGCGATGGCTGACGAGCGTAACACGTCCCAGGGGGTTATCGCCCAGGCACACGCGGTGAGTCTCCCCCCCCCATCCACTTTTTATCGCTATTCTATATGCCCCCATTTTTCATTTGTACACGCGCCCCCCCTCCCCCCTCCATCTTATTCTTTTTTAACAATTTTATTTTGTAGTCTCGACTGTCCGGCGCCTTTCGGCTGCTGCACCGAGCATATTATATTTCAGCTCTTCGCGGCATGCACCTGCTGCTTTTTTCTTTTTCTTTTTCTCTCTCGCACGAAAGCTCTGCTTCCATTTTTCTTCTACGAATCAGAGACATTTCCGCATTTTTAATGGACATTTTTCATTGAATTTTGTTCGGCCGCGCGATCGAGACACGCGAGGTTTACGCGCGACACTGACTAAAAGAAATATGTATATTGATATAAAGTATTCAGAGTTCTCGTTCGATCAACAGAGGTTGATCATTATATATATATATATACATGCTGGGTGAATGAAAAAAAAAAACAAAATCTGATATAAAACTATATATAGTCCAAGGCAAAATTCAATCTATATACATATTATATAATATATATAGTACAATATAGAAGGAGGAAAAAGTGCTGGGAAAGGTTCGCGGTTGCTCTTTCCAGTTGGAATAAAAGTAAGAGCCGCGTCAAGCGTTTTTAATAAAAAAAAATCAAATATATGATGTGTAAGGTGTAAGGTGCAGAAAAAAGGGGGGAATAGCTATAGCGAGATGAGGGAATAAAAGTGGACGAGGAAGATCAAGTTTTGCTCGACTGGAGGCGTAATGGACTTCCTGCTGATAACGTCGATCATAATTAATATCGAGCTGCAGATCTGCCTTTTAAAAAGCGATTCGCGCGAGAGTGAGAGAGCCGCGGCACCGGAGACACGCCGTCTCTCTCTCTCTCTCTCTCTCATCGGCCGCGTCAAGTCCCGAAGAATTTATCGCCGCGCGCGCACATCATGCGCAGCAGTACCTCCAGAAAGCTCATCGCTAATCTCCTCTCGCCTTTACGTGTCTCATCGCTACTACTATCCGCGGATGATAATAATAATAATAATAATAATAACAACGAGACTTGTCTTCGACTCTCCGCGCGTTCAGCATCGCGCAATTACCAGTTCAAACCCTCTCCCCCATTCGAAATACACATTTTTCATTCAGCCCCGGCGACCCTTATCCTCATTAATTCAATATTTATTCTTCAATTTCGCCCCAAATAATTAAAATTTTCGTTATCTACGGAAAATTTCCGATCGAATAGGCTCTTCTAAAATCGAAAAAGAAAAAAAAACAATTTCAAAAAATTTGGCGAGTCACACTACTGGGTCATGGGTGGACCCATGAAAATTTCAATTAGCAATATCTTTCCCTTTTCTTGACAAAATCTTCACTTTCTAAAATATGTGATTTTTTAAGATTTTTGCAAAACTAAGCCAATCGCGTTGGAATTACGTTAATACATGCATTTTTTAAAAAGTTATGACACCTTGAAGATTTTTGAAAAAAATTGAAAGGGGTGTATATATATATATACCTTCAGAAATTGGCAAAAATTTTCAAATTTTTTAATTTCGATTTTAAGACCTTATTCGATCGGAAATTTCCTGTAGATAACGAAAATGCTACTTATTCGGGGCGTAATCTAAGAATTGATATTGAAAAATTGACTGATCAAAAAATCAGTTTTTTGGCTTAATTTGGCTTAACTTGTGAAATATTTGCAAATGTTCCATTTTCGCTACAATTTCGAAATAAAAAGTCTATACAAACATTGTTCTATTAAAATGCAATGTCTATTAGTAAAAATGTCAAGTAAATCCATCATCGATAGGTCGATTTCTATGGAGAATTTAATACTCTGCATTGCCATCTGGTCACGCGATGAGTTGAAATAAAAAAAGTAGCCTATATATTGAAATCGACGTTGAAAACTGTTTTCTATGACACATTTCATTCAAATCGCATATTGCAAACGTTTTTGCGTGATTGAGTAACAAAGATCCAAACGTTCAATTTTCAACTTGTCAAATAATTGGCGGAATAACATAATTATTGGGGCATTTGCTTATTCGTTTTACAAAAATCTTTTAAAAAATCATGACCCTTATTAAAATTGAGTTCGTCATGATAAAGAAAAGATATCGCAAGTTGAATTTTTCATATTGTACGTATGTAGGGGGGGGGTCTAGACCCAGTAGTATGACCCGTGTAAGAATTGACAAAATTTTTTCAAATTTTTATTCGATTTCAAGAGTGTATTTTTGATCGGAAATTACCTCTGTAGATATACGAAAAATCGTAATTATTCGCAGGACAATCCCAGAATTCATATGTAAAACAGTTGTTGAAAAAAAGTGAAATTAGGATGATATCGCAGTTTTTGTATTACTGCGAGGGCGTGAATAAGCGCCCGAGCCAATATGTATACAATAAAGCAATAATCGTAATAAGATTCCGGTGTCTGTGCGTTGTTTGGTAACGAATGCGTATATTGTATAGAGTATAGGTGCGCGCACACATCCGGGGGGGGGGGGGGAAGAGAATTCGCAGGCTCGCACGCACGCGAATCAGGCAAATTTTATATTCTTCATGTATTACACTTTGCGGTAACGTGGTGATATATGAGAGCAAATACTGCAATAACCCGGTAATAAATTGCCGTAACAACACACCGTGTCTCATCTCGCTCTATACAAAAATTGAAAGCTCTATTAAAAAAAGGTCTCTTGTTAATTTTTGGTTAATTCTATTCTACTAAAGTCATTTAAGATTAAAGTAGAAATTGCTTAAAAATTCACTATTACATGTGGAAATCGGTGTATATACAAAAATTTTAATACACTGAGAAAAAATGTATACTATAGTATATAATTTTACATTCATTTGGTATGTTAAAAAAAACTGACATCAATATTCATCTATTTTAAAAATTATATGTTATTGTACATGATAATATTGTTATATAGAACCTTTTTATAGTAAAAAAAAATTGTTTTCAAGTACCACTTGAAATATTTTTCAAAAAACTCCATAATATTTTACGGTGGGTATACAAATGTATATAAATGTATAAAGGTGATTTTTTACACAATTTCAACTTTAATCTTAAATAACTTTTGAAGAAGCAGTCTATTTATCGAAAAATGACAGGAGACCTTTTTTGTAAAGCGTCCAATTTTCTGCAAAAATATCTAAGGGCATATAATATGCAAGTGTTACTACTAAATTCTGAATGAAAAAAAAAACACATTTTTCCAATGTTATATTTAAGTGGGAAATAAAAAATGGAAAATCGCCACCCCTGAAAAACTTTTTAAAGGGCTGAAATTTGGTGTGGCATTTTTTTTTATCATTCCGATGATATTAAACGTGTGTCCGCGAAAAAATGAAATTAGTCAGTGTTTTTGGACCACCCAGACACACACACACAGAGATTTTTATTAATTCATTTTCTTCTCAAGTGAATTATTTATTTATTTTTATCGCCATTTAACTACTTTCCTGCTTCGGTGACTTGATTATTTTTTTCACTCAAGCTTCGAGGGCACACAAACTTTCACCGCGACGATTATATGCATCGAGTGCATAAATAAATTTTAAACTTGTCACTATTGGCAAATAGGCAAGAAAAAATTGCGTGCAAATTGACATTGTTATTTTTATTTTTATTGCGAAGACAGATGGAGTTATTTTCTATAGTACGCGCGCGTCGATTCGAAAGTTTATGTATATTTGATGTGTTATTTATTTTCACCCATCGAAAGAAAGTGATAAAAAAAATATTATAGGTATACAATATGCCATTACAGAGGGTGTAAATTAAATGAAAAAATTGGGTATTTGATGGTCTTATTTTTTTGATTCGAGAAAGTGACTGGCGCGTGAAAAAAAAAATAAATACATATTATACTTTCCCCATCATCCTGTTTGGAAAAATGAAGGAATTATTTGTCCGGGCGCGATTTTAATGAGATTATATTCTCGTTTACGAGCAAATACAATTCGCTTTCGTCCAACTCTTTCCTTGGCTCATGCGGAATGGCGCATCGTCTCCGTGTCCCTTATTTACGAAGCCTCGTTTATCGGGCCGACTCTCGCGAATAAGCTTTTCACTCCCGGCGACTCCGTCAACATCGTAATAAAGCGCATATACGCATATATACATATATATATACATATATATATATACATATATATATATATATATATTTATGGGAAGCATCAGCTGCCTCGCGGACAAAGTACACGCACGCAAAATCATCTCGTTATATACGCATCTACATATATATATTTATACCCGGTGCCCACGCTGTGTTGCACGGGCGCACGCATAATATACATGAGCAATAATACCTGATGATGCTGATGCATGATGCATGCGCCAACGGGGGCCAGCAAAGGATGAGCTAGCTTTCACCCGTCGCTGATGCTGTCTCTCCTCACGTATGCATGTCCCCCCGCGCACACGCGCGTCCAATGTCAGGTTCGATTCAACATTTTCAACGAGTCTACTAAAAATACATGTCTAAAGTAGCCTTAACCTTTTTTTTCATTTATATATATATATATATTACATATATTTATAAAACTCATTTATTATATATTCGATTATTTATACTATATATACAATAATTATATGAATAATCGCTGCTTCTTTACTTTTCTTTCTTTTTATTGCCTCAACTCTTGAATTTGTAAAACTATATCATTCCCTTTTTTACACTTATCATGTTTTTTGAAGCATATATACGCACACATTTTTAGAGTGATGAATTACACACTGCTGATGCGTGCGCCTAGAAATAATTGACAAGTTTCGATATAAACATAGTATGAGGCTTTATAACTCTTTTTATACGATCTGCGCCTTTTTCTATTTTTATATACTATTTATTCACTCATTTCAAAAAATGAATTTTTAGTGAATTTCTATTCACATCGAAATTAAGACATTATTTCCAAGTAATTTATTCTTTTCAAGTAAAAATATCGACATAATATATATATGACTTTTTTATGATTTCCTTCTTAATTTTTTTATTTACTTTTTCATTAAAATGCATACTGATGAATTGAAGACGTTTCCATTTTTTTCCATACCATCAGTTAATATACATCAATAAATTTTAGCACTCCTCTTATAAATGTTATTCCCTCGTATATATATATGTATTCAAATTGAATTTTCGTCCAAGAATTTCAATGTACGCATCGAAAAAGAAATACTAAATATTTCATTTGATCTTCCTTTTGAGTATACAACATTTCAATCTCTTTATTAGTCCTTTTATACCATTTCCTTTTTTCACTCATGAATTTATATACTGACGAAATACATTTTTCATAAATTTCTACATGGAAATTTCGATGATTCACCTGATTTTCGTTTCGAGTAAAATTATCGATATACACGCCCCACCTTTTGTAATTCATCATAAATTCGATAAAAATGTTTTTTTTTCTTTTCAATCATTGTCATTTAATTTCCACTTATTCAAGAGCAATTCATTGTCATTTGTTGTAAATATTTTACTATCGTTTTAAAAAATAATAATGTAGGAAAAGAAAACTTGTGAATAATATTTTTCTGCTCGTATATATGAAGTAGACAATCTTCGTGAATAACCACTCTGTTTTTTCCTCGACTTTTTGTAGCTGTAAAAACAGCCATGCATTTTCGGGCCACATTTCTCATCATTTGGGGATACAAATTTTCTGCGCTTCCGAGAAAATGTGTGCGTAAAAAGTGTGGAATCGCGATAAATTAGACCGAGGTTGATGGGGGGCGGGGGGTGGGGGAGGGACATCAGGGAGAACGAAATGCGAAGAAACATGAAACTACACGAGTCAAGAAGCGAATAATTGCAGACTCGGGAGGACACTATTGTGATTTCTAATGCGGTTAAGAAGTAAATATATCGCGGTTGTTAAGAGAGAGAGAGAGAGAGAGGAGGAGGAAAAATTACCAGGAGTTGGCGAGAGTATACTCGCAGGAATTGGAGAAAGTACGTTGCGGAAAGTTTTACACGCTCGCGAGCCAAACTGAGAAAAATAAAAATACGGAGAAGAGATAAAGAGAAAAAAAAGTCGTAAAATGGCGTGTTCCACTTGCTGAATAAACGACGCGGTCCATTTTCCTCCTCTTTTGTCATTTTATGAATCCAATCGAGTCGTAAAAAATTTCTTTCCCTCCTCGCGTTACCAACATTGCTATGAAAGGCCTACGCGTCCACAAAATCGTATTTAAAAAAAAAAAATCTCGGAGCAAAATCGACCTGCGTAATTCTCTTCGCATCGTTATTGCAATTTTATATTTTTCCCTTCCGAGCGGGTTATCGTTCGGCTTATTCCGCGTTAAAAATTTGTCAGAATGTTAACGGCTGTCATTTTTTTGTCTCGTACACCGGTCGGTGGTGCTGCACACATCCGCGTCAGTGACAGTCGCCGCGTGTGCGCCTTGTATTTGTTTTCGCGATGCAAACCCGCGCCGAGCGACTCCCGTGCAAGGAGGAAAGACTCCTCACTGGCGCACTCCCCGTCTACTAATTATTCATGCCTTTTATATTCATTATAATATATATAGTATACATATATACTTATTTTCTGTGTTAAAACAACAAGAAATGAAAGAAAAGGAAATAAAAATATGAAATTTCATTATTCATCCTCGATCAATGAAAATAATCTTCAAAGAGATTTTGTAAAAGCTTGATTGAGTGAAACTACTTGATAATTATTTTAACTGTTTACTATATCTATTTTTAGACATAACAGTAATGCAGTTTTTTAAATTTTGCACGCATCTATCTGTCGAACTGTATATTTTTAATAAAGGCATAGCCTCACTATAAAAGCTTGTAACTCAAACAAAATGCAGCTGGCCAAATACTTTAATATATTTTTTGCATTTACTCCATACAGATGCAAATGCCAACGCACACGTTTTTTCATACCCATTTTTTATGCATAATTTTTACGTATTGATTCATCAATATATAATACACTATACTATATATACGCACGTAGTCCTTTCTTTGCGCGTATACATACCATATACAGAGAGAGAGAGAGAGAGGTGGGGGCTTGTGGCTCATCTTGGGGGCTTTCTTTCCCTTCGCGCGTATTTTATGTGCGTGTGTCGCGCGCGCCTCGATGCTTTTCCCCCCGCGCATTAGCTGAGATGGCGGTATACGCGCGCGCACGCGTAAACTGCTCTCGGGTCTGCTGCGCCGAGACGTACGTCCTCGTCCTGTCGCGCCGTCGCCGCGGGTGACTCATAACCGGCCGCGCGGAATCACTGCGCCCTCATCAGCAGTTTCAGACTGATTCACCCTGCTCCGAAAACGAGGATAATCAACGCGAAACTCACTTTCGTATACGCACACGCCCGCACATGCCGGCCGCGTAAACCGATGAGAGCCGCGTGTCGGAGCAAGACGAGGAGGAGGAGGAGGAAGAGACGTCGAGGGCTCGCCATTTCTTTTCTTCGTTCCCTCTCCCCCCCTCTCTCTCTCAATACATTATATTTAAATAAAATTAATCTACATTCTTTAACACCGATATAGGTATTGATTAATAATATTATTCTTGAAAAGAGTCCATTTTACTTAATATAAATGAAAATACGTATCTCATTTTTCCTATATCATCGGCGACTACTGCGTTGTCTATAGTTATTACGGCTGAGTTGGACTTAAAAATTTATCGTCTTTATTTTAATATGGCATCAATAATTCGGTAAATTTTTCATCTTCCCCTAGTTATGAGCACATTACTCGCAGTATATCGTAGAAGACTGCGCATATACGTTTAATGTGTAGAATAAAATAGCCCGCGGTTCGAGATTATTTGCATCAATTAATCGGACAGCACTTTCATTCACACCGACTTTTTTTTCAAGTATTTCCAAACGATATATTATAAATTTGAAATACTAAACACTATATATTTATTTTTCGTATGATTGAAAATATGAAACGCGACGCTAAATACATATATCGTTTGACGCCTATATATCGATGGCCTATATAGTATTAGGGTCAAAGCGCGCAAATCGAATTCCGCTCCCAATGCCATTTATTTTGATTTTTCGGATACTATTCCCCAAAGTGGTTTATCTATATGATTAACCATGTACATACACAATTAACTATATAATCCCGGAAATTTCGATAATTATGAAAAATATTGTTTGCTTTTTGTAAAAGAGAAAAAAAAAACAAATCGTGTGCCATCAAGGTGTTATTTTACTGAAACCCATGCTACGAATCAACATGTTCTATATACAAATCGGATTTCAAAAAGTATATAAACACTTTTTTCACAGTGGGAATTTTTTTTTTTTTAATTTAAAGGGTTCTTTATATTTTTTTCGATCGTATATATTTTTTCGGCTCTGTATATATGTCTATTACAATACCGTTGTTGCGTTGACCATATGCGACCTTATTTAAGTAAAAATCGAATCTCGCAACTTATTTAAAAAAATTCGACATTTCATACGCGATGAGGCATTCGATTGAGAACGAAACTGAATGCGGAATAATCGAGGAAAAAAGAATAATAATATAGTTGGTGAATATTTTCCTTTTTCGTCACGAGCGAATATAAGCGATTGAGAAAAGCCGACACGGCGCGTTATTTTCAACCCCCTTTTTTCTTTCTCGAGTCTCGCTCTTATATTACTTTTCCGCGGAGCAGTTTTTCTTCCTTTTACTCTCATCATCAACTCGCAGAAAATCATGCAGCACCAATTTCTTTTTTTTTTTCTTCAAACGCGAGTCCCTTTGTAGGTATAAAAAACGGTAAAAAAAGTCCCAGAGTTTTGTGCACGCCACCACTCTTTTATTTCTTTCCCTTTTTTATTCCTTATATTCGCCGAATACACTTGACGCACTCGATCCACCCTCGCATCTCGAGGTTAAAATCTCTCTTTTTCTCCTCTTTGCCAGAGCTTAAAACGACGAATTTTCATCGTTCCCTTTCTTCCCGATATCTCTCTTGATCCCCCCCCCCCCCCTCCTTTCCACTTTTCAGATCCCAGTCTTCGAAATAATTACTATGAATATATTATTCAAAGGGATGATAAATATATACAACACTAAAATATCTCTCTCTATCATATCTTTTATAAAATAACATATTATCGACAATGTTCTTGTCGATGTAAAAAAAAATAGTTTCAATATCTTTTTCTATTGTTGTGCGACGGATGATTTTTTTCATTCACTCGCAAAGTGCGTACAGGGGCGCGTTGTTCCTGATGTTTTTCATACGGGGTTGAATGTCCAATTGAGCGAATTCTTTTTTTAGACGCACTGCAGTACACACGGGAAGGGTGCGCGCATGTTTTAACAGAGAGGCTTGTGATACGAGGATTTTTCGGGACGCGACGCCAAGGGAGCGTAGAAAAAAAAAACACTCTGTGAAACTGCTTTTCCGCATCCCCCTTTTTGCTTAACACCCTCCTGCTGCTCTGTTTCAACGCCGCGAGACTCAGTGCTCCACGTGTCTACTACACAGTGTTTTAACAAACCGAGCCCCGCATACATATATGTATACCTTATTTCTTCTCCATTCATTTTCTTCCCGTCGAGACTTTTTTCCCCCTTTTTTTCTTTTTTTTTCATTGAAAAAATAAGTTTTTTATTTCAAATCGTGGATATATTTCATTTTAAAAAATCGATACTTTAAGTAAGTTTTTGAAATATCGTTTTTCATATACGCATATATATATATTAAAAATTCACAACTCGTTGAAATAATTATTTCGAGAGAGAGAGAGAGAGAGAGAGAATACGAACGTTTCTTTCGAAACTTTGAAAGTTCGTATATATAGAATTATCATCGTCAGCACTCGTAAAATCAATGAGCGATATCCAGTATTGACTATGAATAATTTGTGAAAATTTTTCGAGGACCACGCGATCGCGAATCTTATTCTCGTTTGACGGTGCTGCCGTGCGCATCGTCGACGTCAACACGGTGCAGCACAACCATCAGTTATTCTCCCCGACTGTTGTTGTTTTACAGACCGGGGAAAGAAAGAGAGCTCGCATCGCTGACGCGAGTCACTCTCGCGGCATCTGTCGCGGCGAATCCACGCACACCTTTATTTTCTTCCTCGAACATGCCGAATTTTCATTATACTCAATCGTCACGATGCACTCGCCGACTATTTTATTTCTCTCCTTTTCTTATATTTTATCATGCAAATAAATAAACCCCCCACGCATATTTCAAGAATAATTTATCAATTGCCAGCATCAAATTTTTCATCCAATTATTTTCAAACACATTCATTTAGTACAATATACTTTCAAAAAAAAGTCATCCGTGTTCTTTTACGTATAATCTATATATTAAAAAAGACATGAGGCCTCGCTAATCGATTCATCGGAATAGAGCGTGTATTATGCGGAGCGCATTGACTTTTGGCTAATCTCTACTCATTAGAAAAAAAAATTTGACGTGCGTCAAAATCTTTCCATTTTTTCAAAAATCTTCAAGGCGTCATAACTTTTTTTAAAAATTGATGAATCGACGTGATTCTTGCGCCATTCGCTTCGTTTTGCAAAAAACTTGACGAATCACCCTTAATAAAGTAGATTTGGTCAAGAGAAAGAAAAGATATCGTTAATTGAAATTTTCATGGGTTCCCGAGACCCAGCGTGACTGACCAAATTTTTTGAAATTTTTTAAATTCGATTTTAAGAGCCTATTCTATCGGAAATTTCCCGTAAATAACGAAAATGATAA